>JAHZMU010001546.1:0-52035 GCA_027743725.1 Rambutsinella grinnellia
CTTATAAGGAATACACAATTTATGCATGCACTCATGTCATATCAAAACATAACAGAGTAGAAAAAATGCTCGCAACTCGCATTGTGTAATAAAAAGGGTAAGAAGGAAAAGGGAACTTGGATGGGCGAGGATGCTCAAAGAAAAACATGTTCTTTTCGAGGGCAAGCTCCAAACCAGACTGCTACCGATTTTCTAAAAACTTTATGGCTATCTTCGAGAGTAAGAGAGAAGGGTAAGCTGAAAATATTTCAAAGAAAAATGAGAGCAGAAAAGAGAGAAAAACTGAAAATTCCATTGCTCTTTCCACCAATTTTATGAGTGTGAGTTTGCAGTTTTTTTAGACGAGTTCCCTTTGCATGCCTATAACTCTCGGAATCATTTTCATTTTCTCTCTCTCTCTCCTAATGTCGTAGGAACATCTTTGTCGACCTCGTCGTGGATCTATCTTTGCTCCCTTTCTTTCCTCTCTGCATTTTTCCAAAATATTTTCCTTCCTTAATGGACTCTATCTCTGCTTTTGTAGATGATGATGGGAGCGCAGAGATAGAGAAACCTGCTATTCGCTACCACTTTTTTACGGAAATAAAAGCGAGTTTTCAATGCATCTTGGAAAATAAAAATGACACTAGACTTGAGTTGGTGTAGAGACCACATCACCATCATCATTATAATGCCGTCCTTTAAACAGCTCTGCTCTGGATTCCAGACCCAGGATAATAAAGAGATAGGGGAGAGATGCGTTCGCATCTCTAATATTCCCAGAGTCTGTGGCTGTGGCTTGGGGGATGAATGTCAGACATTTCATAACGTTTTACACATTCCCCTATCTAGGAAAAAAAGAGATAGAGAGCTTCTGTTGTTCCACTGAAAACTCTGATATGGAGTCTTTCTCTCCCCGAGTGAGAGAAAATTACAAGCAGAAATTGTCCTACAAGTTATGGAAAGTGTATGGGCTCTGTTTACTTCGCCTTTCTCCATCTCTCTCAGTCTCTCTGTAAACCGCTGTAGCCCTGGAATGAAGAACAAGTGCAAAAGTGGTAATAAGGAATGCTCTCTCCATCATTCCATCCAAGGATTTTGTTTCAGTTTTTTACAGTCAGGTATGAATAAACAGTGAAGACTCTTCCTTCTCTGTAGTAAAATCAAGAATGGAATGAAACACAGTGATGATGACGATGATGATGGTGGTAAGTTTTTTCTAGCCAAAGTTAGCAAGGCTGGTTATTGCCTCTGCTGAAGCTCCTGAGAAAAACGAGTAACTCCAAACTAACTCTAATAACTATAAAAGTTGCTTACAACTTTTGATAGGTACGATGAAGGAGTTTTCCCTATTTTTCGCAGGAGCTATGAAGAAGAAAACCGAGTGCAGTGGCACTACCACACCACCACCACCACCGCCACTATAATCATTTTGGATGGACAGGCCAGAAGCAGGAGCACCTTTAGAGATATTGAAAGCTGTTATTATTAAGTATTAGAAAGGGAAAGAAAATTCTTTATATGAGCTTGAGCATAACCATTCCTTACTCTATTATTATACAAGATCTCTCCAGAGGAGCCCAGGGAATATGTATGTATTTTCAGTAATAATGCCCATAGGTATGCTCCGCCACGATTACAATTTTCTATTGCGAGAAAGAGAGAGAGAGTAAGAATACCGCATCCGCGATGATATAATAGGTAATATAGGATAGAATTGAAATTGGATGTTGGGAAATTGGAATGGGTTGTGTGGTGAGATAGATTGTGTTTGTGTAGCCCCAGTCATCTCTTTTTTGAGAAAGCAATAATCCAGTTTCTCTAGCAAAGGGATGAAGCAAGTTCACATATTCCATTATTATCGCTCTCCATAAATATGGAGAGGAACAAAAGGATGAGGAGGAATTTTAAAGAGAAAAAATGCTGTTGCTTCGCTTTCTATACGCATCGAGCCTTGTTGCTTGAGATGATAAAACGCAACAGTATCTCCCTCAGCAATTTTATACTCCTTTTAATATTTGTGGTGGCGGTGGGACTCTAGGTAGCAGTTGTATTGTCATGATGATGATCGGAGAAGCAATGATTGCCTACCCTTCTCAATTAAGGAATCGGAGGGGTGTGGATGCGTAAGGAAGATGCAAAGAGTTGATTTTACGAATAAAAAAACGAGCCAAAGCTGGAAAGAGTAAACTAACTCATCTTTTTTCATAAGATTTCCTTCCTCTCTCTCATTTATAGTTTCTTCTTTCTTCTTTTTGACTATATAGTAGCTCCTGCATGTGCCTGTTCATACTACAGAAAAAAAGTTCAAACGAACTAAACGAAGGAAGAAGAAAAAATTCGTACGTGGGGACACGTCCTTTACCTATATTGCTTACCTCTGTTAGTTTTGGGCAAAGAAGATGGAAATTATGATAGAAATTGGTCCTCGTTTGAATGTTGGCGATCTCCAACAGTTTCCCCTTAGTTTAACCTGCTATTTTTCCAAGATGATGCATGACTACCTTTAAGGGACACATCAGGGAATAGGAATGAGAAAACAAGAAGAAGGACCCTGTAGGAATAGAAAGAAAAAAGAATGATCATGAATCTCTCTCTCTCTCTTGCTGATGATGATAGGATGACTAGGAAGAAGAGAAATGGATAAAAACTCTAACAAAGTAGCTCCTCACATCTCACTCGGTCTACTTCTTCCTTGTCTTCTCTCCCTGACTGATTACATCCATACGTGAGTGTTTGACTGGACAAAGTGCATTCCTCTGGGGTTCCGCTCCAACTATCCGGTGTATAGAGTTCTACACGAATTACTATAATGACGGGGATGGTGATGGCGATGGTGACGAAGACCTTGTATTGTTGCTTGTAACGAAATTTTTGTCTCCCTATTCACTTCTCTCTCTTTGATGGCAAAGGTAAAAAATGTTTTCCTCGTATGGGGGAGCAAAGTTTTTGGAAAAGATGTATTTCTCTCAACTTTTTTCAGAGTTAAACACTGTTTTCCCTTGCCTGGCAGTTGTGTTTGCTGCACTTTTGTGGATTGCATCCCCACACATTAGAGAAAATTATGAAGGTTTCCTCAGCTCTAACGAGTCAACTCCATTTGTCTCTCGTTCAACAGCAGGGACTCTGGTTGCATGGTTGTACACAATGTATCATTTGGGGATGGAAGACGCGCAACAATGTGGCGGAGGGCGGATCACTTCTAAATATATTTAGGTAATGGTTGTATTACAGACGGATTTATCACTTCGTCTCTTATTCTCTCTATACCTGGAATTTATACCTTATTATTAGAAGGAAAAGATGATGGCTTTTTACACAAGACGACGGAAATGCACACAATAACTGCATTATACTCCCAGTACCTTTTTAATATCATGTAAAAGAAAAGTAATGAGATTATATGATATGATGGGATTTGAAAATGATGAGTAAATGTAATACCACTGTTGCATGTGAAGGGAAGAAATCAAAACAAATTTGAAATAGGCAACAACACACATCGCCCAAGGATTTTTATTTCAGGAGAAAAATAAATGCTGCTGAGATTGCTGCTGTTTATTGAATTGCCTTGAAGAATAAAAAAGGGATTTTGAGACGAAGATCAAACTACAATCTTTTGTGAATGCGTTAAATAGGTGGAATTTAAAAGCACACCTTATTCATTATGCACAGAAAGAGAGGAACTGCACAGGAATAAAAACTTTTTTTTATAAAAAGTGATGGTTTTTCTTACCGTATTGTAATCGGTGGGAAGGGATTAGATGTTTGATAAACAAGTGATATGACAATGATAGAAAGGGACAATAGTGTCCTATCAATATCAGAAGAAAAGCAGTAGAATTAAATGGTCCTTTGTGGTGCGGACTCCTCCGTGATATGGAGATGAAGAGAGGAGGAGTGAGCTTCCTTAAATAAAAAAGAATTGAATAGATTCTCTCTGAAAGTAAATGATGTATAGTGTCAATAATGAGCATATCACGGTTCTCTTTTGTATTTGCTTTTTTCTCTCTTATGCTGCCGCCCCAATTTCCGGTGTTTAGGAGGATAATTGGAACTCATGCATGATGGGATGTGAACGAAAGAAATCTAGAGAGAAATGAAAAAATTGAGGAAGTTGGAGCCTTTTCTCTAGATTGTATAATAACATGAGCTATGAGCTCTGGCTTCCTTTAAGGGAGGTAAGATCATCATCGTCGGGATGTAATTTTTTTGAAAAGAAGTTCCAAGAAGCAAAGCTCAAACAAAAAATGGATATTACAAGAAAATTTGAAGATGCTTCCTCTCTGACGAGAGAGTGATTTAAATGAGTAATGCACTTCTACCGTTTCCTTCAAAACGAAGCGCAGCTGCTTGTTTTCGAGCTGGACTCGAAGGATAATTGCATGCCTCCAGGACTATCATGTTACACTTTGATCGGCCCGATTGTACAACGCGTAAGTAGTACTTTGGGTAATGTATACATTATTATAATTTTGGGATGGATCATTTCAACCTAATTTGCATCTACGTTATACAACATTATTCTATTAGGTAAATGTTTAATGGATTAGTTAACAAATATAAATTATGCTGACCAAGTACAAAGTGCAAATTTACGGTTTTCCATATGAACATGATCTTTGAACACATTAAAAATATGTGAGGGGCAAGCAAGACTTCTCATTAATAGGCCAAGTTTAATATTTATCATAGGATCACATATCACCCAGATATATTTATGTTCGGACATGTTGACAGATGACTCGAGAGATAAATGCTGTGTTGGTGGTGGAACATAGATAAGTAAATTTTTTCGTGGAAGCCAAAAATTTTTAATGTGACCACATCACTCCCTTTGATCTGGTTAAGTCAAAGGGATACATAATAATAATTTTTTATTGAGTTGAGCCCTGCATAAATCACCAAGTGTGTGTTCAGTGTTCCAAGAGGGAGAAGTGATCTCTCTAGCCTTAATGTGATGTGATGATGATGAAGTGGTAATGAATCACGAGTAAATTACTACGATCACACCATCCACACTACTCCGTCTTGTGCAGTATGATGGGATGCTTCATCATTCTCTCAACTCATTCAGTCTCACCCTCATCATGGACTTACTCAATGAAATGACTCAAGTAAAGGAGTAGGGTTATTAGTGACGGTAGTGGTATGCCAATGGAGAAATATTAAAGGGTTTTTTTGGAGATGAGAGAGAGAGAGACGGAGTTGCTCTAGAAAAAATGTGAGATATGAGACGAGCTTGTTGGCACTCGGTGGTGGTTACGCTGATCATTTTGGCAGAGTACAACCACTGAGAGAAGTATCAACATTCCCTGAGAATAATCACCCTCAGCTTATAGCCTTCATTAGAGTGATCACTGGCGAAAAATGGCATGGGAAAGGGTAAATAATATGTGTTTACAGTTGAGTTTTTATGAGTTGTCGACAAGAAGAAATCCTCGCAGTCGACTATACCTACTCTAGACTATAGTTAGATGATAAGGGAGAAAAGTAAATGAAAAAGATCATCGCTAAATAAGCAAGTAAGCTCCCTGCTGGTTTAATGAAGGAAATATGAGTGTATAAGCTTGTGTAAGCCGATATCTCCTTCAACACTTAATGGAAATGTAAAACTTTCGCGAGAGGCTATAAAAGACCACCCGATTTTGACCCTGTCAACGTAAACTTTTAAATGTCTTCAAAACGATCATCAAAAAATGGAGATCCAACGATTGCCAAGAGAGAATGGACTTTGGGTCCCCAATGAACTATTAAACTAATAAATGACTGGGGTACGTAGAAAAATTAATTTTTATAAATGGCCATTATACTTTTAGATGGAATCCATTGAAACTTTATATATTTGGCTATCATTATAACATTCTATTCAAATGTTGGTTTCCACTCTACGATTAATAAAAAGAGTTTCAATTGTAACCATCCTGTGGCCAATTGGCTGTGCGCAGTGGAGGACAATAAAATGGGATAAGAAGCAATTTACTTCATTATATGATTTCCCCATCACGGCTCATTATTCTATTATCCATAAATAAAAAATTTCAAATAGACTTTGAAGAAACATTTTTCTTGCTTTGCAACTTTCTTGACTCTTGCCATTTTTGAATTTGAATGGAGAGCGCTCAATAACGCAGCAGAGCAAGAGTCCCTTAAACCAAATCATTTTAATAGTAAATGGAATTGTTGCAAACAATCAACTCTGATATTACTCACATATAATTTTTATATAATGATATTACGCACAAATATAAATATCAAATTATATCTCTCTATAAAAAAAATCTAAGCATGACTACTTTCCATTAAGTCATGTTGTCCTTCTTTGCACTCCTTTTACTTTGTCAATTGTACTGTTAGCGCTCATGTTTACAGATCTTGTGGGGAAGGAAAAAATTATGTTGATTTGATACAAAAATATGTCTTTTAAAATGCTCATGTATATGCATAGGGTTTGGTGTGCGAGTCAGTCTACAATTTTTATTGATGTAATCTCGCCACGTAAGGGATTGATTTTGAATGAGACCAAGTATGAAAATTTGTTTTCTGATTATTATCATTTACCCTTGTAACTGCAATCTACTTAGTAATTTACTTGATGTGGGGGACAGAGAGCGAGACAGCAAACACAAGTTTCTTTCGTATACAAATCTTTTGGTAAATAAACTGTCTAGTATAGCTTTTGCCCGTGATGATAGGAGAATAATGAGATAAATGGTAAAAAGAAACTGAATGAAATTGATACCTGAGAAATTATATAAAAAATGAATTAAATGGTGGCACATAACTGGCACTATAGAATGAATAGGGGATGATTGGCAGATTGAAAGCGTTTATGGCAATTTGGGGACTGTAGGTAATGCATACTAATTTGTTCGCTGTCACTAAAGCAAGGTATGGATTACTTGTGGGGTAGCTAATTGAAAGCGTTTATGGCAATTTGGGGACTGTAGGTAATGCATACTAATTTGTTCGCTGTCACTAAAGCAAGGTATGGATTACTTGACTTGTGGGGTAGCTAGTAGCCAAATATGTTAGGAGGGAAGGGGGAGCCAATAAAGATGAAAAAAATTATAGTAACCTATTTAACTATTGGGTAGGTACGTTGTACACATTTTCTAATTATACGATCATCCTTAGCATCAAAAATATCTATCGCTTAATTTTTACTGGAAAACTAACTGATTGTTAGGAACGGCACCCACATTCCTCTTCTTTCATCAAATTCTGAATCCCATCAGAAATATTTTTGAGTTTGCTTATTCAAGAAATGTCTTTCTTCTTTTCCTCCGGAAGTTTACACAAAAGAATGAGTCTGGAAACAAAGCCTCATCTTACTAAAAGCAAAGTAAACGAAAGGAGAGAAGAAAAGTACTTAACTTTTCATGTGTGAATTGCGTTTGCATGTTAGAAAAAAAAACTCGGAATAAAAAAAAGCAAACACGAGCACTCGACTAGTACTCATGTCATGTCATACTGGCGATGTTGATTTTTGTTTGCATTTTGCATTTCAATGACAGCCAAGTACATACGTGACTATGAAGCTCGAGAGGTTTTCCTCCGTTTGCATTCGAATCATAGGTAGAGTAAGTGTGAACTGCTGAAATTTGCATGGCATTAATATGCTCGACTGAAATAAAAGGGTAAAATACAATTCTAGTTTTAAGACTTTTTATTATTGGNGTTTGCATTCGAATCATAGGTAGAGTAAGTGTGAACTGCTGAAATTTGCATGGCATTAATATGCTCGACTGAAATAAAAGGGTAAAATACAATTCTAGTTTTAAGACTTTTTATTATTGGGGATTGCGTTGTTGCGATTGTAAAACCTGAGCTGCATTCTCAACTCTCTTTTAGCTGGAGGACGTTAAGTACTTGTATTTAGCAGAGATGATAAGAGGAGATCAGATAAAATAGATTTTTATTCTCGATTAATAAGTGCAACGGAGAACGGAGTGGCGCTGCTGGTGTGTGTTTTAACGATAATGGTAATGACTGCAGCGATGCAAGTGCAATCAAGTTGCATGCATCATAATAAATTATCAAGACTCATTTTCAGCTAGAATACCCGGGAGCGGAATTTATTAGCTCATTTCTTCCCTTTCATTTCGAGTTGCGTTCGCTTTTTTTACATCATTCTCAACAAGCTTGTTCCACATAGACTCAGGGAGGTTTATTATTAGAGAGAAGAGAGAGAGAAGGTGATCATGCGAAGAAAACCTGCTGCTCTCACTCGGCCTAATCAAAAGTAAACCAGAATTAGAGCTGAATCATGAAAATAATGAAATGCATTAAAATGAGCAGCTTTAGGGGGATAAGCCTAGTGCTATATTTTACTTCATGGGGAGATATTTAACTAGGAAAGGTAAAGATTTTGTTGGATTTTGGGGAGACTATACAAACAGAGAAAAGTTCTGCACATGGCCACACTCTGACTCTGACCAAAAGCCATATTAGCGTGATATGATAAATTAGGGACAGCTTTGTTGGTTTAGGAAATAAATTGAAAGTCTGAAAAATGAATACGATTTTTACGCAAGAACAGCAACGATGATATTGTTCGTGTGATATTATGTAACTGAAAGCCTTGCAGTTTAGAGGCTATTCACTCTACAAAAGAAATTCTTTTGCCTTTATTAAAAAGACATAATTTGATGATTAACAGCTTGCGTGAAATTCTTTGACATTGTTGTTTTCATAAATCTTGGTCGATGGAATTTTATACCCTGGTCATATACGAAAATGGAGACTAGTCCATTGTGTATTGTAGATATTAATGTACGTGCTCATATTTAAAGGAGAAAGGGAATGCATTGGCTGGAAAATGGGATTCGTTTTGAGAATGATAATAGGTTTATGACTGCATCTGCTGCATGTGCCATTGCATTTGAAAATGAAAAAGGTAACGATAATAGCAGGGGTGAGGGGAAGAATGTGGAATTCTCAGAGGAATAAAATCTCAGAGGACGCTAAAAGGTTTGGAGAGACTGTGGAGCATTCTGTTATGGTTTTCTCTAACTGGTTATGCCATTATGTTGAGATCTCTCATGGTTTTGGGAGTTTTAGGAAGATGACACTAGAAATGGGATGGGCTTGGGTAAGTGAAAACGATATTTGTACAAAGACTTTTAAATGGTCATTGAGAGTACCACTCTCTATACATGTGGTTAGGAGCAAGTTCCTTCCATGAGCGTTTTTTATGGAAGTCTATGCACCCACTCGCTAAAAACCTTGCACTTGCCATTACTGTTGTTAGGTGGAAAGTTGTGAGAATGAAGAACGTGACAGTCGGCCAAAGCCGGCTCTACACGGAGTATGATGGAAGATAGGAAAATTTTTGGCTCTGGAAGTGAGAGCTCACATGCTTTTCAGCGTATGAAAAAGCTTCTTCCACAGTTAGTAGTAAGAGGAGGTATATGTCATTATAAAAATGATATGATGAACTAATCGAGGATATAGAGGATTCACTTTCACGCTGAACTTGTGCCGACTTGCCGAAAGTGTTCATGCTCATTGTTCATGTTCATTCCATTCCAGGCCCACGGCCCGTACAGTGCTGTTATCAGGTGACTTCTGAAAGTGTTTGACCTTGACATTCAGGAACCCTTTGAAACAGGTATGGATTCAGTTTTTTAATGGGATATTAGTTTGTTAGTGGACAGGTGTTAATTGGAGTGCTAATTGTAACTTGTTACGGGCGTATGCTAACATAAATATTACATCAATCGTACGCGGCTGGTACACGTTGCACTAAATGCACATATTTGGTTGATGTACCAGGAATCAGGAAGGAAATTGTAGGGTAAAATAAAAGTAGGACAAATTTGGAATTCTTCAAATTCTTATTTTAGCCCAGAATTATTAGGAAATCCATACCGCAGTTATTGGAGGGGTGTGTCAATTAAAATTTAACTTTATATTATTTAAAAAACGACAACGACTTTTATGTTACAACTATAATTTTAATTTCATGGAGTTAAAAGGATTAACTTACGATTAGGGAATCTGATAGAAATGACCTTGAACCAAAAATTCATGAATGACGTATCATTGGAAGAGAAATGCATAATGCATCTCACAACCTCTATAGGGCATGATATCATTGCTGATGCTAGATAATATAGGAACAATTGCATAATTCCACATATGTATTTACATATTTCATGTTTATGAGAAAGAAACTCTCCATTTTTAAGAGAGTTTAATCCGCCCACTTTTGTCCAAATGACATTTCGACATAACACTGACATTAATTTGTAATCGATGCTGATGATCATGTGACATGTGCATCCTTTCCTTGATAGACAGATACATCACGTATCATACATGCATGCATTTTTATTTTTATACTTTCACATACTTTTAATTATCCGACCGATTGAACTGAATTGAATCTGGTTATATTGATCATGTGCATTCCATTGTTAAAAAGTTTGATGGTGTTTTCGCTTAATTTAAGTAATTTGTTTGTAGTGATTTGGTGGTTTGATTTTAGCCCTGTAGCTTCTTTACATACATACACTTCAAGTACTTTAACGGTTTCTGCCTATTTTCATACACGCCAGTTTAAAGAAGTAGTTTCAAGCTCTAATGTTTCTGCTTTGTTTGTTGTGTAACTTTTTACAGGTGAAAACTAAAGAGTCTCTAAAATTGCTTTCCATCAGGTATTATCGTCTTGCCGGAGATTCTCCAATTACTTATCTTGGAGATTCCAATTTATATGCGGAGTGGATTGCGCAACTTTTCTAACCCGAGTAGTGCATGAGCGCAGCTGCCGCCTAAAACCCCTTCTCGCTCATGACGGCATGGCCAAAAAGTCCAACATGCTTTGCTCCTCTTTTACCTTTTTCATCTTTTCATCAACAAAGGAATTGCCTAAGGGTACAGGACCCTTTTATCTATTATACAATTTGCCTTTTAGATCCTTCCCTTTGTTCACCCATCTATTCAAGTTTTCATGAAAATGATGGTGTACTATATTTTAAAGATGATGTTTAACATTTTTTAAAAACTTTTATTTCTACTACTCCAACACATATTTTACGTTATAAATATGTTACTTTACATAAACAATGATTAGCTGACTGACTACTGATATAATTCTACTGAAAGTGAGCTATGAAATAGTTTTGCATGGGTTATCTTTGAAGCTTTTACTATAGATGAGTTCCTTTCTCACCAAGCTAAGCAAAGATTTGCATGGAGACTTTGTTAAGTATTCTTCATGACCTCCCCTATGATCATGGAAGCAGATGCAATGTCTCTTCTTGGCAAACAAATCGGGTATTCTTTCCTTTCTCCAAGGTTCATATCCTTCTTTGAGGGCTTTACAGTAGCATTCTCTGCATAATGACAAGTAGGCCAGCCTATAACTCGTGTCTGCCATCTCATCCAGTTTGTTGGAAACTTTAAACATGTCTTTAGTCCGGTAATAGTCGGATTTCGGTAAGTCTATGCCACATCCCATGCAGTAATCGCAGGAGCGGGGGAGGCAGACGAGATCCACGCGTGGAATTAGGCGGCCTTGCGGGTCCGTTATTTGGAATGAGGTCTTTTGTGGAAGCGGGATTGGATCGTATGTTCCGGCTCTGAGGAAGTGAAATGAAAGTGAATGGTTTGTGACAGGAACTAATTGTCTTTAAAAGCTTATCTTACCCGGGATACACATTATCCTCGAGTGTTGAAAACCTCGGATTTGATTTAGTCATTCCAAAAGCTGCCTTGCTATTCAGACAGTTAAAACCACTCGAGTTGATTAAAAGTTCGATTCCGGCTGCATCCGGTTTCTCAGTTATGGACTTCCTATTAGCTCCCATTGAAGGGCGACGATCAGTAGTAGACGACTGTCCAGGGAATTCCATATTGCTTGCGTCACGCGCAAACCTTTCTTCTGCGATTTGTTCATACCTTTCCACAAACTTTGTCCAGCTTTCTCTCTTAACCTTGTCGACTTTCTTAACTGGAGGGGGTATCACATCATTCTGATAAGCGGCTGGACCAGGAGTGTCCTCGCAACTGTCTTTTGCAAATCTTGGTGCCAACAAACCACCGATTCCATACCCAACGGTGCTGATTGGTTTCTGAAGACGATCTTCCGAAGGATAATATCTTGGCAAGGGCACGTCGTCCGTGGCGTGGCAATAAGTGATACCAAACTTGCTATAACCGGGGTCATCTGGGTAGTATTCGCGGGGGCAGCCGGATAAAAATGCTACTTTCGGTTTGCTCCGTTTTACAATGTCGAGAACTGATGAAAAATTATAAAGTAAACAACAGCGTACACTAATCAAAGTATATTTAGGATCTTACTGCTGTCGTTTATCTCAAAAGGCCAGTTAAATTCTTCTTCTCGCTTCGGAACCTTTTGTCTCCGACGTCCCATCTTTGTCTTTAAAAACCGGGTTAATAGGTCAGGAAACGCGGAAATATTTTCTGATGCTGCTTGTTAAAAGCTTCTAAATTTTTGTTTCTTTTTCTTTCGGGTTTCTGAAAAGTTGTTCGGTATGAGTGAGCTTCTCTCAAATTCTACATTAACTATTTCCACCAATTTAAGGAAAAAAATAAACTTGTTTGTAGCGCAGTAACAGTCAAAGGCCCCTCCCTGTGAATGTGGCAATCTTTCACTGGAACACACCAGATCTGGAACTAGGGCGTTTCGCCTAACTAGCAAAATAGCACATAATCGTCAATAATGATAAAAAATTTCCAAGTATCCGTTATACAAGTCGTGTAGTTTCCGCCCATTTATGCCGTACTTTTTATGCGAGTTGTTCACTACTTTTGTCATTTCTGAAGAATTGTCAATGAACATGCAAAAGCAAAAAATAACGACTACAATTTGTATATATTTTTTAATCGTTATGAAATCGATGTGTTCTTTATTAAGTGATGTGATGATTTACGCATAACTATACATGATGATTACTAACAGTACCAAAATATCAACAGATCATTACATTTAACATTAACAGTTTGAGAAAAAGTACAAATATGCATAATTACAATTGCATAGTCGTCGTAAAATTTTCAACGAAAGCAAAAAACTTTTTTCTAAAAAGCTATGTACAAATTGACAAGTTTAATGCACAGGACTTGACGATTTTATCTTAAATATTTTAGTCTATTAAAACGCGAGAGCTACATTCATAATACTAACATAAATGCAGTAATTTCATAACAGATCTTGCAAACTAGATCATTATAGAGTGAGAATAAATAATTTAAAACTGATTAAATGCATCATTACAAGTCAACTGGAAAACTACTCATTTAAAACTGCGGTTGATCTCTTTTAATATCTCAGCAAAGAATTTTTGGTTGGATTTCATAATTTTTTATAAATATTTTTACAAGTTAAGTTACTACGAACATCAAATTGCAAAGATTAATTAGCATTTTCGGTTGTGGAAGGCGTCGTCGAGTCAATCTTGGGTAAGATTTGTTTCTGTGGGAGGATCCTTTTGACGGTTGTGCTGCTGCTGCTTACAGCTCTGCTCTTGGAGCTCTTTTTGTTGGAAACCGGACCAGGATTGTGGATAACTGTGGTGGTCGTTTGTGCCGGGATGTTTAGAGTGATTGTGCTTGGCTGCGGAGTCCCCGCACTAACATTGATCAGTCCAAGTTGCAAATCGTTTGTGCTTGAATCAGGCGTGGGGTTCTGACGAGAGTCATCAGATCCTTCTAGTCCTGGGGTGGTTGCTGGCTTCAAGGGCTCCATAGTTTGGATTCCACTCGCATCCTTTTTCGGTGCGATATTCTGTGGATTCATTGGGATCGTTGTTGTAAGCGGGAATTGGCCAAGCTTCATGGTTTGTTGCATTGGCGCCGTGGTCGCTGTTTGTAAAGGTGTTGAAGGCTGAATAAACAGGGTACCATCAGCTGGGTTTAAGATTAAATTGGGGAGGGTGAGAATAGTCGGGGTTGGGAAAAAGTTCATTGTTGGTTGAAGGCTGAATCCTTGTGGGCCGAGGTTGAAAGACTGAGGGAAAATGGTCAGAGGGGCAATAGCTGCTTGTTGCTGCTGTTGGATCTGTTGGAGAATTAATTGCTGCTGGAACTGGAGCTGGGCTTGTTGTTGCTGCTGCTTTTTACTCAGTCGCTTCTTTTTCTTTTTGCCACCCGCATTCATATTATTAGCACAGAGGCTGGGATCTAGCACCATCGTTGTTGTAGTTGGCTGAAGCATGGAAGGGAATCCACCCATTCCTGTATCAAATGTTGGGGTTCCGCTTTGGTCGTAGATGAAAGACTGCTGTGTTAAAGTCTGAGTTGTTTGACTCGGGTCTTGGGAGGTTGGTGTAGGCTGGGAAAGTATTAGAGGGGCTCCAGTGTTTCCAGAGTTGAGGAAGAATGATGGAATTGTTTGGAGGATTGGGTATCGAAGTGGGGTTGTGCCTTGGGCAGTTGAAGTCGTGAGGAAAGTAGAGTTTGTTACACCACCTTGATCTGGAGTGGCTTGGGGAGATTGTAAGATGAATTGGTTTGTGCCAGTTTGCGCAAAAGTGCTGAGACCACTAGTTGTTATCGTACTGGAACAAGGGATGGGGGCTCCACTGGTTTGAATTAGTTGGTTACCCACTTGAGAAAAGGAAATTGTTGGGATTGGCGCTGTTACAGAGGTTGTTAAAGAGAGTCCTTGATCCGTAGTGAGTACGCCATCCTTTAAGATTAACGGAGCCGTGCTTACAACCGATGCTTGCGAAGTGATAATTGTATTTTCTCCGAGAGTTGTGGGCTGTGAAGGGCCTGTAGTCACTGCTGACGGGGGAGGTGTTGGCGTTGGTAGCTTAGCTTGTTGCGTCGGTGTATCCGCAACTACTTTGCTCTTGTCCTCACTCTGCTCCGGTTTACATCCCGACTCAATTTTGGAAATAGCTTTACACTCAGACTCATTACTTCCCAATTTTCCAACCTTCTTTGTTCCATTATCAGCGTGACTCGGTTGACTGGAAGAGTCAATTTTGGGAGTGGCTACAGCCTCCTCATTACTACTCTTTTCATCCGTTCCTTTACTCCCATCTTTTGTTTTGGTTGTCACCGGTTTAGGAGCTATCTTCACTTTTGTCTTTTCCTCTTTTGTTTCCTTCAGAGTTGTGGTGGAGGCAGCCGTTCCACTTCCGCTTTTATTCTCACTCCCTTTGTGTCCACCTTTGTCTCCAGATTTCTTCTCAAACCTGTTCAAGATATCCTGGGCTAGTTGCAAATGTGATTTATCTCCACTAGCAGAACTATTTGAGGACTTTGTTTTCCCATCTTTTCCCTGAGATTTGTTTGCACTTTCCCTTTCATTCTTTCCATTACTTTCCTTCTTCTTTGGATCCGTTTTGTTCTCACTCCCACTATTAGACACGGCAGAGCTAACTGTGCTTTCAGACTGTTTTTGCTGATCTGATGATGATGATGCTGCTGGGACAATTAACGGCTCTTTATTTTGCACCCCAGTCGAATACAATGTACTTCCATCAATCGTACTGAAAATACTTGTGCTTGGCTGCAGCGTTGTCACAATCGTTGGTCCTCCACAGGAGGTATCAATTGACCCTACAGTTGGAAGCTTTCCTGTAGTTGTCAGGAAGGGGAGGATTGGTAACGTTGGAGTAGCCAAGCTAGTGCTCATGATTGGAGGCGTAACAGTAAACAAAATGTTTGGATTTGTCACAATCGGCAAAGTTGGCAAGCCTGTTATTGTCGCTTGGGTTGGAGAGCAAGTTGTTGTACTCAAGCTTGGCATGATGCTAACCGACGGGGATATTTTGTTTGACTGATTTGCAGAAGGAACTGGCGGGGGCCTATTTTGCTCGAGAGGAAGTTGCCTCACATCAATATTTGGACATGGCGATGCCGACCTTTTCAAAGACTTTGATGGCTGATACGCTGATGATTTCTTTGAGGACGAAGACGCTGATGTTGAAGTAAGTGGTGTTGCCGCAGCAGTTGTTGATGAGGCAGGAGCAAGCGGTTGCCCAGAGTTGACCTGTTTCCCATCACCACTTCCAGAAGCAATAAGCCCTGTATTGTTTGGCGATTGGACATAATTTAGAGTCAAACTGTTGCTTGTACTTCCTATTGGACTTGTGGAGAAAGTTGTAATTGTGCTATTCGGGTTTAGCCACAGTGCCTGTGCATTTTGCTGAGGAAGTTGAATCGTTGGCTGGATTGGTGGCGTTGGCCACACAAACTCACAATGCCCTTGACTAGGTGAGCTGCCAAACTTTGTTGGAGCAACAGCTGCAGAAGTAGACGATGACAGGGTTGGCGTAGGCGTTGATGTTAATGACCGACTTCCTCCACTTCCTCCAACATTGCTCCCCGCTGAACTCAATAATATCGAGCTATCCGAGCAAACCGAAGAGGCTGGTGACATTTCAGTCTAGAAAGAGAAGAAAAATGTGTGAATAGCACGAAAAACATAATAGAAAAGTAATTAGTCTGTATAATGTGAAACCTGAGGTGTTTGGGTGGTCGTATCCGGCGATTGTTGGCAGAAAGGTACGGGCACATTCTGACTTGGATTGTTGGTTGTGGCATTCGTACTCCCCCTATTCTTACTCCCACTCGTGCTGCTCTTATTCCCATTGTTGGGTGCTGTTGTAATAGGATCCTTTCTAAAGGGTCCGGACGAGACTAGCTTTTCTTCCACGCATTCATTCCCACTCAAACGACGCTTCTTCTTCTCCCCAAAATCTCCTGGAATTCATAAAAAGAAAATTGTTAATTACATACCATATTAATTACTCTTTTAATACTCGTTTTCTCTCTAAAAAGTATTCAATTTCTTTAATAGCTACGTACACCACTGCATTAACGTCTCATTCATTCCAACTTTAGCCCTTAAAAAACTAGTCCCAATTCTATTGTCATTCCCCTTTTATTATCATAGTCCTTCACTCCCTCCCCACTCCAAGTGAAAATGAAAACATCTGTCTCATTTACAATCATTTTCCCGTTAACCACCACCAGTTCATCTCATTAAACCTCTTCCATGCACAACAACAAAGAGATTTTATATGCCACCATCGTCGTCACCGTCCTTCCATCATCCCCTAATCATCATAATTATAAGAGCAACTCGGTAATAAGCACGTATATAAAGTAATCATCAGCATTATGATTCATTGTTCAGTGGACAACAAAAGGGAAAAAATGTGGAACTCCGGGCTCGATTTTTTAACAATTTTTTACTCTCTCCGAAATGCTTTTGTGCCTGGTGTGGTGATGATTAAGTCCAATAGGGGTTGACATCAACCAACCCAGTTGGAGTAGAGATATTTTCATCGGTAATGAATAATGAAATGCATTTCCCCTCCGATCCTAGTACACTCATCGCCATTTTCATTTCGATTGAAATGCTTCAATGCATTTTCATATTAAATCAGAGTTCATACTAAAAGCAGTCGAGTAATAAATAGACTGAGCAAACCGTAAAATTTCAGGAATGACTGTTGATCAAGAGATAGCTGTCGTGTGAAGTATCAGCACAAAAGCTTTTCCAATTAAATACTTTCATATTTGACTTCTTTACGGATGAAAGGAGAACAAAGAAAAAAGCTACAGATAACAAGCATCTTTCCGAGAAATGGATGCGGTTGAATTAAAGAAACTTCGAGCTTCAAACTTCAAACTCCATTCAAAGACAAGCTGAATCAGAAGTCAACTCTTCATGTAAAACCAGAGTAATAAACAATTAGAGAGTAATAAGCATATAAAATTACTAAACTGACAGGTATAAAAATGGATAAAGATAAAATCTTTTTCAAGAGATGATTCATTATCGTTACAATCTTTGTACACCTTTAATTTAGAATGGTTTGGGAAGTAAATAATTACTATATTCATTACCTCTCCCCCTTGTTTGTTGCTTCCTACCCACACGATACTAATTTTGAACCGTCATCATTACAGCTATGAAATAGTAGCTGAAGCCATCGTTGAATGATTGATCGTTAAAATATTTTGAATTGGCTAACGCTCTCGGAAAGAGAAATGACATTTGGAAAATTGAATTTCGGTTTATGATTATTTACAGGTTGAAAGCTGACAATGGATTGACATGGACAGTGTGGTTTTGTACGCGGGTGCAACATTTTCGAATGTCATTGTCATCATCAGTAATCCACCTTCGAATACAAACGCTTTCGAAGACGAGATGACTCAACTAAAATCAACTATTTTTATACGATGACTCGTCGTAAATTATTCAATCATTTGATATGACTTGTGTGCAAAGGAACATCAGCAATGCCTTCCAGTTACCTGTGTTCGCTTTACTCATTTATCACATCAATCTTTGTGCTGAATATGGTTGTGGTCTATCTTTAGCTGTGAGGTTGATGACATCCCATTTTTCAGCCCATTTCATATCCATACTTGTAATCATTAACTTATTAAAGATTCGTTCGGCATATCTCAAGCAAAAGAGAGCAATGGACAAACCGCTGAGGATTTCATTTCACATTCGTCATAGCCAATTTCAAACTGTTGGTCAATCGTAATAAAGTCGAAGGAATTTTTAGCGAATTAAACCATCAGCCCACAAAAATGCATCATTTCATTTTATTTCCAAAAGGTGACTAGCAATCTCCGGTTGCATTCAAAATATTTCCCTTTCAAAAACTCTCTTCTTTTCTATTCAATAACTTTCGATACAATATCTAAAAGGATTCAATAAACAAACATATGTTGAATGCATTTTTTATGCTTCCATCACACATATTGTCAGTCTCACGAATTTTTCTTGCAACTATTCAACCTCTTCTGAAAGCCTTTTCCTGTCTCCCTTTATACCATGTGGAATTGCAATGGATCCCTGATTCCCAGCAGCCTTCAATAATAAAAAAGCTCGGGAAAACATTTCCCTTTCAAAGACAACTCATTTCCTTTCTCAACAAATCCCTTCCCATCTTTTCAATTACACTTACCAAAAAGAGAATTTTTTTACGTGTAACATTAGGTAATCCTTATTTTTGTGGTGGTGTGATGATGATATGATTACAAGACACCCTTACGTGTTATGTCTCTAGATGAATTACACATCCGCCGGTGTGTCCTTCTTATCAAGTCTCAACACAACACCCCCTTTCAACTTTCCCATCTGCAATGATGAAGCAACAGCTAACAAAATTCCTTTTTTATTCACTCACCAAATCCCAAAACCGAAATAGATACATGTCATTATACACACTTCATGTAATTCTTTGAAGGAGACGTGCGAACAAAGCTTGTAAAGATCCATACCTTTCCAGCTGCTTCCCAATATTAAAATCTTCATGAAAACCTAACATTCACCACAATTTCCAGTTTTTATTATGATGGTGAGCTCGAGCCAAAAAATCGAGCATTTTATGAGGATAAATCATGAAGAAAGTTACAAAATATTCAGCTCTTTTGTCATTTTCTCATGAAAACTTACAACAGCTCGGCTGTAACAGTTCCAGCAAGATACTTTCGCTTGACTAAACAAACACAAAAAGAGTTTTCGAAGAGAATGAAGATACGAAAAACAAAAAGGCTCCATTCTGCTATTCGCTTCTCAAGAATTATGAGTAAATATGTGATAGTGTTTAGTAATCTATTCAAACGTAGAAGGTAGGAACGATTACATAATAAAGATTACAGTTGAAATATGGAATAATAATCAACAGCCATAACCTTTTCAGATGAAACCTTTTCAATTGAAATGAATACGTTTTGAAACTACCTGTGTGTGACTTTCACATCATTTCCAGTCCATCTTTTGTCAACTCGAGCTGAACTGAAGCAAATGATCTCTCTACTCATTCTATTTTTACAGCATAATAAAATTATTAGAGAGAAAAGGTAAGGAAAAAATTGCTTCCCAAGAGGGATTACGATATGATGATATGGCATAATAGGTTCTCATTTCAAAAATTCTATTATCCTTTTCTGGATAGAGAGAGAGGTTGATACGCTAATAAGTATTAGGAATAGGACACAAGCTTTGAGAGCCTCTCTTTCATCTCGGATAAAAAATGGGAGATATTTTTAGTGGGCTCTCGATGACAAAAAAGCCAAGCCACTTTTATAAAATGGACAGAGCTTCTCAAATTGCTTTCGGGAAGGAAATATGGCGTCAATCATGCTTCTTTATAATCGCTTCCTAAAAAGGAATTGACATTTTTTATTGCTACGTCCCCATTTAAATTATTAAATTCCAAGTCCAGAGGCTAAAACAAATTACTCCAAGAATTTTCCCAGTAGCAGACATAAAAGCTTACTCTCCAAATAATATCCATTTAAAGAAGATGAAAATTGTCAAGCTTTTAAGGGTGATATGCGGTGATGTGTTTTGCCACAACAAAAACATGCTTTTATGTATTTCTGATCCGATTTTCTTACAAGACAGCCCTCAAATTAATAACATGTGTCTGAAGAAAATCCCTTCTTGAGAGAGACTTGAAACCCTTTATTATATGAAAGGATTCTTTAATGTTTTGGATGACAAGACGATCATGACTAGAGACAAGATGAATCCCAAAACCTTTTATCTACCTGGTTAAATGTGAAAAGGAAATGGGGTAGCAATTCAATACTAATCGGGGGATGAAGTAGCGTCTCTAAAAACATCAAAGTGTAACATTCAACAAGCGTAATGGCATCAAGCACGATTTAAGAAAGAGAAGCCGGATTTGATGACACCAATTCCATTCGTCTTGAAAGGAGCCAAACAAGAACCAAACCACAAAAGTAGTTTGTAAAACAGGCATCCAAAATCACCGATCAATTTGGAAGATGAGGTGTGCGTGAGTCTTCAAGTAGCTCCAGCAGTTTTACAGTCTTAAAAAAGTGTAATAAAATATACAAACCTTTTTATTTCATTTGGAGAAGAAATCTAATCTCTTAAAAAATACATCAGCCTTTTCTAATCTTTTCAAATATTCACTCCAGATTTGATGTTTTACAAAGTATTGAAATAAAAGCCACAACTTCACAACGCCTTTCGTGAGATAATTCTTTTAAAAAGCACAGATGATAAAAAGGTGTGCGTGTGAACCTCAACCTGAACGAAATCGAAGAGAAAAATGTATGTAAAAAGAATCACACCTTTTTCCATTCTTCACCTCATCATAATAGAGTTCTTTAGAGACGTGAGAAGAAAGAAGAGAAGCCCACCTCTCGACATGATTCCAAACAGAGAATATCTTGTTTTGTAAATATTAAACTTGAGCATAATATGCTGGTCAAAAGAGTTTACTCCCTCGTAATAATCAACTCCTTATTACAATCCATAAACTAGCTAGCTACTGCTCATCATCAGCTCTTAAGCAGCCGTTGACGGCTGGACAGAAAGAAAAGAGAAGAGCAAAAGAAATTTTTCTGAAGGAATGACATAAATGATTTTTAAAAAACATCTAAGCAAAATTTTCCCCAGAGTTGTTGAAATAACCTGGAGCAAACTACGCAAATTCTTAACAAGAGCAGACCGACTCAATTTTTAATGACTTAAGTATAGTCATAACTAACAAATCAAGACTCCCACCTCATCATTCAATTCAATCATTTCCTCCATAAGTAAACTAGCAGTGGAAACGAGTTGAAATTAGCTGAAAGAAAAAATTGGATAATTTATGGGCTAAACCCATTTCGTAAAAATGGCCATATTTTGATAACAGGCATTTTTTCAATTATAGAAGCTGCTCCTCTCCTCTCCTGATTATCTCAACTTTTTTCGCAGAGCCTTCTGCTTTCAGTGTACGTGATATGGCGTATGAAAGCGGAAGAAGGCCAAGGTCTCTTGGCCACAGATAAATATTTTTTATTGCTTTTTAACTTGGAAAATGTGAGAAAGTATGGAGAATGCTTAGACTCAACCAGTTTACAAGGCTCCCGGCGCAATTCTTCTTACAATTAGATTTCCTCTCATTTCCCACTGCTAATTTTCCACGACTATCACCATCCCCATTTCTTTCACAATTCATGTAAAGAGTTGAAACACTACTGATAAAACAAAAAATCAAGAATAACAGGTTTCATACCATATTTCAAATCCAATCAAACCGGCAAGCCATAAACGTGAAAAGAAAATTGTGGAATGTCATGGAGTATAGTGCTGGTACCGGCATTTTTCTCTCACGTCTTTCAGATAAAAGCCTTCCAAGCTTGTTTACTCTTCTCAAGCGCAACGTGTTTTTCCGGTAATTATATTAATCCATTGCAGCAAAAGGGGTAACAACAACATCATAAATTTATGAGTGGTCTCATGTCCATATTTTTATTCACGCTTCCGTTCCATCCTCTCGCTTCCAAATTTTTTAAGTCACTGGGTAAGTAATCGAACAAGTTTCTCTCTAAGAAAAACTACTATTCAATACCTTTCACTTTTCTAACTAACCAATCTATATGAAAGGAACATTTTTCAAGAACCGGCTTAACATCATATCTCCATCAACAGCTCATATTTTTACTAATATTTTAGCCATTTCAACCGTCACAAAACCCTCAGCTTTTTCACGCACAAATTACACTTTTAAAATACCTTTTGAATCAATTTCTAAATAGGTATTGAAATGAGCTGGATCTGGAATGGGAAATCAAAAAGAGAAAATTTCCATCAAGATATTTTCGTTCCTAATCTACATCACAAAAAGATTTAAACCTCATTCAAATAATTTATACATTTCCTTAAAAAGGACAAAGCATTCTCCCTGAGATGACCCTCCTTGTTTAAAATGTGGACAACTAGTAAAAAGCCGACAGAGAAGATACCTGTTGAGTTCTAATATGAGATGAATGAATCATCGCCATTCTCATCATTTCATCCAAAAAGGTTTAACCTACAAAAATAATGGAAATGTATAAAGTGAAACAAATTGTTTCATGATGACATCAATACCATTTTAAAGCTACACCCATTCCATCTTCTGCATTTCATTCAACCCTAACTTTATTATCAAAAGAAGCAAAAATAATCATTTCGTTTCAAAGACTTTATAAGGGAAAGATGATGATGAGCGATGATAATGATGTAATTATTCTTACATAAAATAACCATTTGTGTTTTGCAATGGATAGGGGAGATCATACAATCTTTCATCGATAATTCCATATTATTACGGAGCTATAAAAAACCTAGCAAATTATAAGCTATAAACAAAAGCTCTAGTTAATTCGGTGATAAGGTAATTCTGCTTGGTAATTCTACCGCAGGTAGGCAGAGCAAGAACAAAGCATGAAATGAGCAACTACACGTCTCGATTTTAAGATTGGAATTGGATCTGTGCTTTGAAAGTTGTGCCGACTTGTTAAAATGGAACTGTAAAGTTAAGTGATTATCTTTAAAGCTATCAGCACTTATTCTTGATGGAAGAAGCGAAGCGAGTAGTAAAATTAGTTTTCGATGCATCCTCTCTAGTATCAGTTGAGTGAATCGACATGCACGTAACAATAACATCAGATCACCAAAAACATCCATTATCAGTTGGATCTGGAATAAGATGTTTGAGTTATGTTTGGTTGAGTCAGCAGTGCATGCACAAGTGAGCCATTAGGATCAGTTGGCGGTGTGGATTTAACAGCATTTTGACGTTCTCCCTCTTGAGATGGTGATGAGCATTCTGGAATCTATCAACCAGCCACTTGAATAAAGACGTGAGCTCAGAATTCACACATGAAAATAATTTATTTTCATATTCCAAATTAACAACGACATTCCAACTTCTCCAATTGGATATAAACGCTCTTGGAATTTCGAAGAAGTTTAAGGAAGTTTTTCTTTTGAAGAGGAATGTAAGTCCTTTCCTGGAACCTCCTTCCATTTGTGAAGGCGTGAGCTTAATATGAACTCGAGCCATAAAACGAATGATAAATATTATGTCTCCTTGGCTACTTGAGAGAAAAAGAAACAGAATAATGCGTCTACCTAATAAGTTCAACTAAACAAGTATTAAATCTTGCTTTCCAGCATACCAGCAGAGTCACTGGATGTTTATGATAAGCGCTCCTAAAATTCACTCCCCCTCTTACTATTTCTGGCTTAAAGTGCAATTAATGCTTTGCACTTTTTTGGTGTGAGATGAGTAGGGTGTTCCGCTTCATGAAATTCACACATCCCTTTCCTTAGGAGAAGAGTGGAGAAATGCAATTTAAAAATAAATTAAGACTTTTTCAAATCTTTTCGTAATTGTTGAATGAGATTATTTCCTAAAAGGTCTCGCATTGTCTGTGAATGTCATCTAAAACTAACTCTAACCATATTGCATTTCTTGGAAGGAATCCATCTGTATTTAAACTGTCACATCATACGCCATTCTATTCTCCCAACGCTTGTCATTTACACAATATTCCCCTGACATTTGTCGCACTTGCTCTCTACAACTGTCTAGAAAGAAACGCTTGTCTCCGTCTCACTCCCTATTTCAGAGTAATTCATTCATGACAAAAAGCTAACATTAAAGACTCCCTCAAGTCAATACCAGGAGCAACCCCGGATAGTTAAACCAACTTCAACCAGATGATTAGGTGTTTGGGAAAGGCTTTAAAGAAATGCATTCTTGACCGCGCATCACCATCTCCCTTTCTAAGTAAATAGATTACAGACTTTGAGAATGACAAAAACTCTATTTTTATTTCCGCTTTTCCTAAATGCATTTCTTTTGAAAACATCTTTCAAGAACTGCTCCGCATTCGTACTGGGTGTCGTGCTCCCACTTTATATTTTTCTTACAACAACTTCCCCTCCTGTTTACATTGCCAATATGTACGTCTATTTTCCTTCTTTGTCAGAGAATTCATTGAACTATCAGCAAAGTGAAATGGATGCATACTCCATTCAAAAGCTGCCTATATATAGCCAGTGATTTTTTTCTCCGTCGGCAACTACTCCACTCCAACTTGACTCTTGTCACAATAGAATAGCTGCATTCAATACGACATGAGTACATATTCGGATATTAGGCTTTTCCTTCTCTGCACTTTTCAACTGCAGCTATTTCTCTCCTTTTAAAACGAGACCATTTTTTCCTTGTTCGGAAACAGCATGAGATATTTATTGTATTTGGTTTAGTCGTGTTAAAATGATTACTTTGAGAGTTTTATATAGCCAGAGAGTTCCCCTTACAGTTTTTTTCTAAAAAGCGATGCAATTTTGTCCCGTCAGTCAGAGCGGATTATGGCTGTAATCCGTGGTCGTGTCATGACATGACCAATATGATGCTATTTCCTTTTTTCACTTTCCCATCAAACCTATAATATGATTAGGTTTTACCCTCTCCCTCGTGTCCTCTTCTAATAATCATTTTTATCTTATAAATGATGGTCGTGTCGTGTCATCCCAATCCAGAGATGCCAATACTCTAAATAAAAGCTTCGGGCACTTTTATCGTTAGCTTATTTCTCTACTCCAATTTAAATCGATGAATTCTCAGACGCGACTCTCTATCAAAATGCTTTTGCACTTCCATTTCTTTTTATAAAAATAAAAAGGAAGAAAAAATGATGATACTCATCAAAATTGTCCCCTAAAAGTTTTCTTTCCTCCCCTCCTTTTCAACTCAACTTGTTTTCCTATTACGAGTTGAAATCAAAACGAAAAGTTGTAAACTTTCCCAATATTTAGTTGACTCACTAGAAATAGGGAAACAACTACAATCAAGTAGTCACTAGTCAGCTCATCGTCACTCAACCAAAGTAGTTGATGACAGTAGGAGAGAAAACCACGTTGTCCATTTACAATTTCTTGTAAAATTATACATCCAACATTTCACTTTCCCCTCAACCAAAAGCTAAGCACTTATTCACTCTTCTGTCACAGCCAACCCACTCTTCTTCTATTTACAATCATCAGCATATTTATCCAGAACATGAAAGCTCTCCAGAGTTTCTAGAAATGACTTTGTCAGCAGAGAAAAACATGGAATCATCACATCTATAACAACCAAACAAAAAAGGGTTTTCAAGAGAAAATATATTCATATCTCTTCTGCAGAAAAAAACAATCCTCACTTACCCTTTTTCAGATGATTCATTCCTTTTTTTATTGCAGAGCCTTTTACTGGAACGCTTTTTTATCTCCAACAACTTATATAAGCAGTGCAGCAAACAGGATGATGATCAACCTACGCACCTTCCTAACAAGGCGCACTTGAGATACATCAAAGACAAATTTTTCTTCCTTGCATGAATAAAAATGAAGAAGAGTTGCATAATAAGAGGTAACTGGGAACAAGTTAATAAGTGTGTTCGTAGAAATGTCATCATTTTATAACAAGAAGAGATCATATATCTCTACTCAAGTCAGTCATGGCGTGTGCTGAGCTTTTTTACTTCCATTTCTTTCCAGATGCAACGACATATATAATCATCATCAATTTAATGATCTTCCGTATGTGATATTTCATGAAATGTAATATTTTCTCGAGAATAAAAAGACGCGGATATTTTCATTTCCTTCTTTCTCCCCCACCTTACCCGATTTATTTCTAGGAGAAAAAATGAAAGTGTGGGTTCTACCAACTCATATTAGATCGTAATAACCTGGCAACTTCAAATAATATTTTTTCACTTCCCCTCCCCTCATCTTTCTATCAAAATGAAACGAGAAAATTGGGGAAGGCGAAAGGGAGGGAGCGTTGAAAGTAAAAATAAATATCAACCCAGCTCATCCACCTTTTTCTTATGAATATTTACGAAAAAATATTATTTAAATGAAGCTGAAAATCTTTTGAAGAAATCTCATCTTCTCCAGTCATTCCCTTCAAATAAAATATCCATTAAGGTTGAATCTTATTGCATTCCTCTACAATCTACTCTATCTCATGTATCTTCACAACATGAAAATTGTTTCTTCCTTTTTACATTTCCCCCAATTCATTCAGTCTTTTCGACTAGCGACAGATTGCATAAGATATACGATACAGCATCTACTATTTATTGCTTTTATCCCTCTCGTAGAAAAGAAAATAGCGATGTCAATAGCACTTGTCAAGTCACTCTGTGGTAAATTCTTTTGGTAACTAAACAAGCGAAAAGTGATACATTAACGGAGTGGAAAAAAGCTCACGTTTCCTTACTTGGGTGTAGAGGGTGAAGAAAATTATCTAATACGACATGATCTTCTCTATTCTTCAATATAGCAATAGCATTTCCCCCATTCTTCTAAAGTGCATGTGTGAAGAAGTCGATGGTAAAATGCATCGCATCAGTTTCAAGAACACAGCATATAAGCAATCTGCATACTCTCAATTTCCGCATTGCATCGGATCTCTTCCTCACTCCCTCGTTGTTTGTCGTCATACACTCTCCATTATAGGCGAGTTTAACAAGGCAACGCACTCAATTGCATAATATGATTGTGCAGTGTGTGTGCAGCCTTTCATACGCACTCAGCAAAACCACACGATGCACAAAAAGATTCCACTTGCATTGGCAACAGTGATGATAATGATGAGAATTTGAACAAGAGTAATATCCCTTCATCATCCATTATTCCATCTTCCATCATCATCCTCCACTGCCATTTACGAACCGAAAGAGAGAATAGGGAAGAGGAACTGCCAACTTGAAAATTGCTTTGAGCACAACAATTCCTTATAAAGTATACAAACTGCAATTTATATAAAGAATTATTCCATTCAAGTTGAAAGACTTGAAAGAAAGCTCTTTCTATTGTTCCTGTCTCTCCAAGCTCATGTCGTCTTCATCTCAAGAGAGATTCTCAATTTACGAGATTTTCTGCGCAAGAGAGACGCACAGAGACGAAGAACAAAGTACAGTTTTCTTCAGACAATATAAACAATAAAGAGCTTCTCAGAGAGAAGTTGTTCTCCGCAGGGAAAATTTATTTTATGCATCGTGTCCTATTGGTGGTGCACCCAAGGCAAAAAGGAAGAAAAATGCAACTCTTTCTTGCATCTAATAAAATACATGTGTGCATGGATAACATGTTCTGTGGAATTTTTTCAGCATCATGCTATTTCCCTCTCATTTATGAGCATACCCATTTCATTTTATATCTATTCCTTCATAACAGTAAAGACTGAAATGGAGGAAAAGCCCATTAAATAACGAACTGGATCATTCACGTAGAAAATGTGATGTAATAATAATAAAAAAAACGAGTGTTCAGTGTCATCACGATAGAACAATGGGGAATGCAACAGTTTCAAAGATTAATATTTGAGAGTGGATTTTTTGCGTATTTCATACTTCACCATTATATTATGAAAAGCAACGGAATTCTAAACAATTTTATCCTTCTTCTGCAGTTTAAAAGTGGGTGTCTTCCCAATTCGTTTAATGGAATGGGTTGCCGCTTTCCATTTTTTGCTATTATAGCGATAAGCATTTGGCTGATGCGATTTCAAAATTGGGGAATTCATTCTCACCAATTTTGGATATTAAAGCTGTTAGCTCTGAATCACGAGAGGATCACTATTATCATTTCGTCAAATCGAAAAAGCAATTTCCAACAGCCCTTTACCAATTTCCCATCATTTTCAAATAACAGCTTCCCCCGCCGTCTAAATGATAATCATCTTCATTGATGAGATGAGTTTATTATACGAAGGATCCCACAGCCTTCCAAACTCGCATGCCATATCAAAATCAAATGAGATTCCATTAAATTTAACTAGGTATGCATAAAATGTCTCTAATAGCATATTATCATATGAAATAGCGTAACCCCAAATGAAAATGAAATTGTAAAGAGTATAGAGAGAAAACAACATCGATAATAATGATAAATAGGAGACAAACTCATAGTCTCTTCTCTCTTCAGCCGACAAATGTAAAATTATGTATTGCTTACTTAAGCTCTCCCCTTCCATGTGGCAACAGTCATCCAAGCATAAAATCAAAAGGTGGGACTAGTCGTGGGTAAAACTCTCCATCAACATTTATTTCATCTAAAATGATGAAGTTTATAGCTTTGTTCTCTCCACTTCCCATATCATCATTGATGCATTACATAAAACATTGCATGCATTCCAAGGAAGGGTGAGCCGTGAGCCACTAAGAACAAAAATTCCAGTCCACATCTATGGATGATGTAAAGCAGAAGACAGCTTTTGGGGATCCGCAGGCGACGCATAAAATGCACCACTTAGCTCTGCATTTAGATTAACTTTCCCTGCAGTGCAGCAAGCGAAATGGCCTTGCTGGTGGTAACTCTCTCATGTCAAACGCGATGCACTAGTTGTATCATCAAGCTCGCACTTTTTTTCACAAAAAGGAGGGCGAAACCAAATGCTTTTTACAACTGCTAACAGCAATAGAATTGCATTCATTAGTCAATCTTGCAACTCCTTTATCCTCAATTGAAAGGGGAGATTGAGTGATAAAATAGAACAAAATGGATAGACAAAATACATTTAGCGAAAAACTTTTAGAAGAAAGCTTTTGCTTAAAAAAATCGCTTCGCTTGCAACAACTCGAGAAAGGCTTCTAAAAAGGGTTATATTTTCATCCTCGATAAAAACTCTCAAAAAACTCAAAACCAATAATAATGTATGAAATTGCTTTTGAAAAATGCTAAACAGTAAGAACTAAACAGATAAACTGGCATTTTCTATCATGATGATGTAGCAATCTATAAGAATTTTTACATCAGCTCCGCTTTTACTCACCCGTTTTCCACCGAATTAATGCCCGTCAACCCCCTTGAGAAAGCGATAACAATTCCCTTGTTTGTATGTTGTTGTCACACTCTGATTCTTACCCTGATACATAACTTCCCCATCCGAGTTCTAAACTAACGACATCCAATAAAAGCCCTGTGCAATCCTATAAAATAATACAAACTAACCCATTCACTTCTCCCTAAATGTCAACTCGAGTTTCTCAAACTGTTTACTATTCACTTCCTCTCTCCCTTCCAACTCTTTACATTGTTTTCCCCTCGTCATCATCACTTTCCTCTTAAATATAAATCCGATAGCACATTGCGTGACATCGAATGCAACATTTCCAGTAAAAAATGCGTCTATTATGGGAGACAAAACCATAATGCTCTCCAATCTCACAATCAGTCTTTTGCCATTGTCGTTGAAAACACGAAACGTTGACATTGTCACTTTCACAAAACTTTTCAACTCTCAAAATGAGTTCAAAATGTCCAAGTCACGTAACGACACATCTCATTAGAAATTGCATTAGAGAATCTAGTCCTGTAGGGTTGTCGTGTATAAAATCAGAGTGAAATGCTTCCTCCATCATCTACACCATCAGCCACGGCCATTTCAGGTTGATGACAGAATGGAGCCTCATAAAATGACTTTATAGCAATCACTACCCTGCCCCAGCCATCCACCTACCTGAACACTTTCAATAAAATGTTATGCATGAGCATCCTCACTCTTAACATATTTTTTACTAATAGACTCTCCGGATGACAGGGATGGCGGGCGAACTCTAATGTCTTTATCATGCAAATTTGATGATTCATTTCTGAAGTTTTAGAGCAACCCAACCCAGTTCATTTTCAAATGATTCCATCATCAGATGTGCAAGGAAATTACTAAGCTTTCTTCCAAAATTTCATTTCTCTGCTCCTCTTTCTGGAAGCCGCTCATTACTATCAACAGATGCACAATGCACAAGATTATTTATAAACTAATGAGATCTTTGATCCACCAGCAACAAAGATTTCGTGACGGCAAGGACGCAACTTAATCATTCTCCATCTAATATTTCTTGTGAATAGTAAAAGGGTTAGAAAGTTTAAAGAATGAAAGTGATGCTGGATACAAAACGTGATATTTTTACGTGCGAGATGCGCCTCTTGCATAATAATTCATTATGTAAAACAAGGGAAAATATTTAAACACTTTAAATGAGCCACAGCAGCCTTCCTTTGCACCTTTTCTATCCAGATGGAGGTTCACCCGACCGCCTTGAAACGAAAAAAAGTTTCCTTTTCCAACTCAATTTTTCCCCATTCCATTTTCTCGCTTTCTACCTCTCCAGAGAATACTTTTTCCTATAAAATAGATACAAAATATTCCCTAGAGCCTCTTAACGGACGTCTCTTTGAACTCTTATTTTTACGTTAATTTTTTTTCGCTCTTTCTACTCGCTTTTTTACGTGGATTCGGTAGTATTAATGATTACGTGTCGCTTATTCACTGTCTTTTTCCCTTAACCATTATGTTTTATTGGATGGCTCTTGTGTGCTCATAAAAGTTAATAGATTTTCTCCACTTTTTTTCCAAGAAAAAAATGAACAAAAGGGTTTATGTCTTTTATTTGCATATCTCAGGACATTAAATGGATAGTGAAGAAGCTCGTATTTCACTTTGGGTTAATCTTCATTCACTTTTTCCTTCATTCGAGAGAAGATAATTTAATACATTCATTTAAGCCGAATCTCAACTAATGGGAAAGTTGCTTACAATACAATTCATTTCTTCCTCTGCACCACACTTTTATTGAGATCAACCAGTTGTGTAACAAGCAGAAAATCGGATTTATATAATTCCAAAAAGTGCAGCAAGTGCCACTCGACTATTCATTACCCATTTCAATCAACCTTTCCCCATCATCAAAAACTTTATTCAATAAACCGTTCCAATGAATGACTTAAAGTCAAAGAGAATAGGAATGAATGACATCAAAGCTGAAATGAATAATAAATTTATATCTCCTCACCATCAACAAACTCTTGAGGGGATAGAGGAAACTGTTATTTGTCTAATATTAATTTAATTCCGGAGAGATAATAAGATTCCATTCGTCTCGCCAACTTACCAGAAGCATTCAGGGAAAAGCTCTTGATTCTAATGGAAAATTAGTTTGTATGTCTTGATAATTACGTAACATACATTAAGGAAATTCTGTTAAGGGATGAGCTCCCTCCCTCGTTCCCTTCTTCCTAATTATGATTACTATTTTGTTGCATCTCTGCTGTCAAAGGACTTTGGCTTGTGCTTGGAGGCGGTGGAAATTGAAATGTCGCTCAGTCATTCCAAAGATAAGCTCCTTCTCAATAAGATTTCCTGATTAATTTAGCTTACAAGACAGCTCGCTGACACCACAGTTTTGCTTCTGATGCAGGGCTGAGGTGGTATAAAGAATGCAGTGGAGCATCCTCACTCCCCAACTCATTCTCTCTTCATTAAGCACAAGTTGGTTGTAACAAAAACTTTTCGTTTCGGATCATCATCGTAATAATTATCAGTTTGTGCCAGACCACTAGGGAGGCTCTTCATTTTGTTCATTGGCAATGTCAATAAAGACGAAAACTTTCTTTTAAAACTCCATTCCCTTTCTTTAAAAAAGGTTCTACTGCACTTCTTTAAAAGTAATTAATCGAGTAGTAATTAAACAAGTGTAATAACTTTTTTCTTTTCAAGCTGAAACTAATCCCTGATCAAACTTTCTGATAAATTAACTTCTTCCCCTTCTTAATTATATTCTTTAGTCTAATTTAAAGTAGAAAAGTTTCCCCTTTTAGAAGGAGTATTTTTCCACTTGATATTTCACTAATCATCCCATTTTTAATATGAGCCTTTAAGCTGTTAGCATAACTATTATGTTTGCCCTCCTTTCTGTAAACTTTAAGACTTTTAGATGAGAACATCAACTTTTTTCCTAAAGGGTAGAAGCTGTAGAAGCTGAAAGGAGATGACTAACAACTATAATTCCACTTAAGGCTTGATCAGTGACAGCCGAGTTTGAATAGTCAAACAGTATGCGAACAGATAATTAGGAAAAGTCAAAGTTATCAAAGGCAACTTTAATTTCCTTTCTCCAGCTTTGACAAGTCTCTCTATAATGATGCTTACTCTTTGGAAACAAGCTACTTCCTTCAAAATATGGAATAGCTAGAGGAAATATTCATGACGAACCCTTTTTGTTTAGCTTTTATCATGCATGAAACCTGTTAGAGGATGTGCCCTAGTATAAAAATGCGCCTTTCCCTTTCCCCTTCCCGTGAACAAAGCTAATTCACAGACAAATTACCAAGAGACATCAAAACTTCAAACTTGACTGGGACAAGTGAGGCATAGCAAATATTTTCAGTCTAAAAATTAGCATTCAGAGATCCAAATATCAGATTCCTCTTCTTTTTTAATGGTCTCTCCACACCTCAGGCATATAATGGTTTGAATTCCGACCTAAATTAAAAACTAGAAAAAAACAGCCTAAAAAATCACTCAATTCCCCTCCATTCATATCAATTCTCTCCGAAAGAATAAAACAGGGCGTAAATAGAAAAGCAAAACAATTGCCTCTCCAATAATTACTCGACTGATGATCATCATTGCTTAAAGGCATTAAAAGCAAATCATATTAGTAAACATCTCATCCCGTGGTTTCCCTTTACTCAAGATGGTAATCAAGTAGAGGAAGACAACCTGTCTTTTGAATTTCGATGACTTCTTCACACACACATTTCGTTGATTGTATCCAGTATGTATGTAGAAGAATAAGAGCTGGAGGACCTCCGGAAAAACATGTCTATTTAGGTATGCACCCTGAATACTAATCTTTCCTTTTGGGCATCCCCATCCCATTTTATACCTATCAGTTCATATAATAAGATCAAATTATCGATAAACCTTGTGATTATTCTAGGTCCAAGAGGACCGAGTTAAACGTAGTGAGAAAGAAAAGCATTCCTCTCCAATACATGTCACGTCCACGACTATATCGATCCGGTGACGATGAGAATAAAGCTGGTGGATTCAACAAGAATTCAAATTACATCATGACTCCATCAAATCAAATTAACTGAGTCAAACTCCTCACGATAGAGAAGCTTTTCATGCCCACTTACAAACACAAAGGCTTTCTTAATGGAGTGGAATGAGGAAGGATCAAGATGATCCTGAGTATACCAAAAGGATTTATGAAAACATGACCGTCTCTCTCTCACCTTACAAAACGTGTAAAAAGAAATGATCATTACATCTTATATTTCAAGAGCCCCGGAGGGAGAAAGGGGAAAGGTTACCTTTTAAAATCACTTTTAACCTTGTCCATATAAAAATATGAATCGTGAATAAATTCCTCACATTTAGCTGGACAGGTCCAAAAGCTATTGTAATTATTATCTCCAATAAGGGAACAATGGAATAACATTTGGTGTTTGATCTTTTCATCTCCTTCGAGAAAAGAAATGGACACACACATATTAAAGTGCATTATGTTGTAAGAAAAGACGTGTTCATAGTTCATGCTGCGATCCCTCAAACATTTCCCTTCTACCGCACGTCATAATCATCGTTATCTTATTCTCCCGAGATAATATGATCCATTACTATAAATAGGGAGAAGCTTGAGCATTTACTCCTAAAACAACACGCTTTTAGCTGGACCAACAATGGGAAATAAAAATTAAATCATGCTGGGATAGAGAAAAAGGTAAGAAGAACCTCCAGCCTTTGATTAGATCATATTAAGGGAGGATCGTGTCAGCTGCAACATCTTCACTTTAAACCTAGTCATTTCCAAGTAATGCTCTTTCCAAACTGCAAATTAAATTAAACCTCTCGATAAATGAAAACTAAAGAAGTTCATTACAAATTAATCCTCTCAGGTCCGGATTACTCATGATATGATACGTATCAAACATGTAAAACAATCCGTGTCTTTGTTTTTCGCTCGCCTAATCTCCATCCTTTCCCCTTAATCTCCTTCATTCCTTTACACATGTACTCCGTAAAACACAAGTAAAATGCCAAAAAGACTAATTAAATTCTCCTCCGGATACGAATGCATGAGCAAAAGTTGAAAGCAGTGAAACGTAAAAGCAAAAAGGCTCTTCGAGGAGAAACAGACTTGTAATATCTGACATGAAATAATTTTTAAAACAATTCTCCAACTCTTTTGATGTGCGTAATAATGCATCCGTTTACTACCCAACTACAATATCATTATGCACAATCTTTTGTTCTTGTCTTTGTCATTGTTATAAATCATGCAATGCCAGACTTGAAGCTTGGGACAAGCTCATTAGTGACAGCTTTTCTCGGAGCTCCCTCTCAGGCTTGCTGCTACCCACAAAAATCTGGTTATTATATAATGTTAACAAACCAGATGAGTAGATATCGATTATTATGAAAAAACAATGAAAAACATCCCTCATCTAAAGGAAAGGCTTCCAGGAAACGTAATGAATGATACCATACTTGTGTACTAATCCCCAACAATGTTAACGCTTTGTCTAATCATCTCCCAAAGAACATGACAGATAAAGAAAAATTCAGGTGTAAATCATCAAGAGGAAATGTATCATCCAGTATAAGATAAAAATGGATAATAATGGATTAAAAATACTTGAATCAGAGGTACAAAAAGCTACAGTTTTTATGACACTCACCCCAAAGTACTCACAAGAGAAAAAAGTGAGCATTGGATAAAAAGAATCAATTTTTTGTTGTTGTTTGAAACTCTTTGAAAGGTAGTCGTTTATCGCTTCAGCTCAACAACTCATTCCCATAGTAGATATCAGTATTTCTACATAAGCTTCTACAAAAGCTGGAGGCACTATGCTCCGGTAATTTGGAACATTATTCAAAACCCTCGAAAAAGTTTGCTTTTTCCCTTTGCACATAAGAAGGATCACGAGAGAAAAAAGTTACTTAATCTATTATCTCTTTTCTCTCCCCCTGACTTCCCGTCTGTTAAAAACTTTGATGAGTGGGAAAAGTTATATGAGTAATATGGTATGATTATGAGTCCATCCTTTCCACCTTGCTAATGAACGATTTTAAGATAAACTGCTCCTCTTCTCTATGGACAATAATAATTTAATATTTGAAGGTCAGTGAGCCTTTCAAAAGTGTGTGTGACCAAGAGAAACCCTTCAATTTACCCTTCCATTTCAATATCTCTTTGTAGCTGACGAGAGATAGAGAATGGAGAAGTGCACATCCTTTTAAAAAATGGGCCATGATAACATATAATCATATTGATGTTGATGATGACCGATGTCGATAAAGATATGGAGAAGTAACTCCCGAGGCTTTTAACAAACGTTGGTGATAAAGAAGAAAAAATATATGTACTTAATGATACCTAAAACAGGATACCAGACCAGCGCAAGGAAAAAGAAACTTTCCGGATCGCTTACCAAATGTCTACAAATTCCAACTCTGACTAACCCAAACTACTTACTCAAACACCTTTTACTTCAATAAAAACAATGTAAAACTTGATATTTCAAATATTGAGCATTAATGTTAATGCCACAGTTCTCTTTTAAGAGAATTCTTCCTCGTGGCTTTTGTCCTGATCATAAGCCTTGATGATGACATCCTCATGTCTAATCCTCATTTCATTCTTAACCCTGCTCAGTTACGATACATTCATTGTAACGCATTAAAATCATATTTAGGCAATGTTGGGCTCAAAACGCGTGAGCCTTTCTATAAAAAACTGGAAATTTCTAAAAAAGGAAATGGGCGATTTAACCTCTTCTCCGAGTGTGAGTATGAGAGAGAGACTAATTGGAAGCAGAGAGCTCGTATAAATTCTCCTGTCACTAATTTCAAGCATCCGCCTATTCACCTTATTTTACCACACTTTGTTTGTTGTAAAGCTGCTGTGCACAATTTTTTATTTGCTTACAGAAGGTAAGCTCCAAGTTCATTCAGTACTTTACTGACATTCTGACTCTGACGCATGTCTTGAAAGTACATCCTGAACCCAATTTTATCGACATTATTAAAACTAAATTGCCATTATCATCCTTTTCCTCAATCGACATTTTTCTGCCGGTCTCATCCTCTCTCTCATAAAATCTAATTTTATGGAAAGGTTAACAAGCATAAAAACAATATTTGTGCAGAGATTATCAACACACAAGAAAATAATATCTTGTATTCATTACATGATCATTTCCCTACTATATCATTATAGTTTTCTCTGACGTGAATGGCAACTTCTCAATTTAACTCTTCCCATACAATAATGATTGAAATGGAAAAATAAATTGTGTTGTTGTTCAAAACTCTACCATAAAGTTTCCCTCTGCAACTCCCAAAACTATTATTATTTTTTAACGTGTCTGAACGCTTCTCCTAATTTGCTCGTAAAAATGCCGACTGACATGACATGAACAGGAGGAGAGCAGAGAAGAAAAGAGTTGAAAGTTTCTCACTAGATATTTAACATTTTTGCTACGCTTCAATATATTCCCAACTCCCTAAAATTTCTGTCGCTGACATTTCTATCTAGGGGAAATGGTGTTGTTGTGGTGTGAAAAATAATGCATTTACGACAATAACGAGACATCTCCCTCTAGAAAGAATATACAGGTTCACAGAGGAAATAAAGATTAGTGACACCCGTAGTTTTTTTTAAACATTTCCCTTGTCAGCCACTCTCCTTGACTGTCAACCAGTCGCGGAAAATCGAAGGAGTAAAAGCAGAAAAAAGAATTTAAACTAACCGAGATCATCCCTAGTTGATGAGATGAGAGGTGAGTCCTCAGCTTTGGGAATTTTTCTTTTGTGATTGCACAACAGTCTTGAGTCGGAAAGTCCACTAGTGCTTCCAGCAGCAGTCGTCATCGCTGAAGATGTTCCACTTCTGGTGCAGCCGCTGACTTCCAAGTTCTCCTTTTCAGCCTCCGCACTCATATTTGTCACCTAATTGGGGAAAGATATCGACGATAATGAGACATATCGAGACTGATGATCGAGCATTGACATTCATTAAACTTCGCTCACCTTCGGATCAAAGCTGAATGCCACCTCCAACCGAAGCGGACAGCTAAGACCACATTTACATGTTCCATCCGATCCGATATAGTTCTTTAGCTCGTCCAAGTTCCTTATCTTCGTATCACTCGGGCTGTAAGAGAAAGAAGGAAAAAATTATAACATTTCCATATCATTACCGTTACATAACTTATTCCTAATTTATTCCTAAAACCCAATACATTGTTGGCACGCATGACCTTTACTATTTTCATCCCTCATTATCTTTCCCATACTTTATGACAGTCCATTATCCTCACACAAGACATCCATTAATTTGCAGTAGAAGGTGTAACCCGTCATTATCAATTTACATCAGTGTCACGAAAGATCACTTTTTGGAGGAGGATGTTTGTTCGAGCCGTTGAACCTCTTTTTTTCGCTAGCAAAAACTAATAAATTTAATTCTCCTAGTCTGGAGAGAATATGCGCATATTATCTTTCTCTCGTCATCATTAAAGCGAACAAAATGAGATATCATCATCCTCACTTTTACCGTATCTATTTTGACAAGATGCTCTCTTGTTATTCTTTTAAGAAAAAATTACAGGTTGCAATCCCATCTTACCACATTTCATTACACTCGACCCCATCACATTACTCCATTTAAGGGATACGAAAGTGAACTTAATTATGCAAATTTAAATGGCAGCAATAAAGCTGGATGTTCGAAGCAAACATTCTAGCCGAACCTATTTTTCTCCTCCATTACCCTCATCAACACGAAGAACATCATTACTTTGTTAAATTACACCTGAACACACTCCCAAATGTAAAGTCAGCTTGTCAACTCTGTCCTCACCCTGATGCTGATGAGATTCTAAGTTAATGTTTCTTTTCATAAAAACTGTCAGCTCATCTCATCCTTTATGGGAGATTTTATTGCAACAAAATTCTCTACACAAGTTTACCCAAATGGGGCATGAGGTGTTACGTAATTTAACCATTTTCAAGCAAAATCCCACAAATATTCTCGTTTTCTTCTGCCAGCCACAAACCTATACCTAATTTATTGCTTTAACCAAGAACCATTTCTAAGAAATTGCGCGATAATCTTCTTCACATCACTTGAGCATATGTCTGGAGTGTTATTTTTCTATCTTGACACGGTTCAACAAGTCAAAATATACATGGCCCCATCAATTAACTCAACAATGGGAGAACTAGTCATCATTTTTTATTTCTCACTTGCTCTCCCAAAAAATCTATTCTATCTCATGTCTTTTGGTGTGTCTTATTAGCGTTATGGGTTCCTCCGACCACATCATTACCATCAGATGAAGTGAAGACGAAGAAAAAAGCAAATGACACATTCATATTCTTCCCTTCCACGAAAAGGTGAGATTTTTAAAATGTGTGCAGCCATCCATGATCTCGTCATGATCATTATGTTGATGGTAGAGACAACAATTCTTCCATGGAATGACAAGAGATTTGAAGAAACGACTTGTAATAAACTTGGCATTTTTACAACGAAACTACTTGACTAACACTACCGCACACGCAGCTCACATACACTTTAAGAGGCTAAGCTTTTGAATTTTTATTCGCCCTTTCCAGAACGATAATCACATCCGTGAGCACAGGTAGATTAAACTTTGCGACAACCCCAACAAATCAAAAAAGTGTTTTAAATAATAATTCCACTTATTTATGCAGTCATCGCATGTGATGATATAAAATGGGAAAGAGCTCTCGTCCTTCAAATAAATTTACAATGTAGACAAAACCATAATTTTTAAAGGAGAAAGAGTGAAAAATGTCATAAATCTCTTTTTCAAGGGGTGCATATCATATACCTGCATATTTGTTTAACTTTTTCAAAAAATGTATCTCATCATCATCTCAAATCACATCAGATCTCCTCATCCCATTTATTCCAGCTATCAACATATTTTATAATCATTTATGATTATATGCATGCGTCATGCCATGAAATTCAACCTTTTTGGAGGAGTTGGAAATGTAAGTTTGTATCGTAAAATTGTTTTGATTACATTTCATTGTGGCTGGTGCATCGAAGAGCGTTATACATATCAACCATTATTATTACCATTTCAGGATTCACGACGACAATTACCAGGGATAATGGGCTCAGCCATAACCACCAGCATCAGCGTAACTTTAGATGAGTTACGATCCCTTTTAGTTTACGACTTAAAATGCTCCATTAAGCTAGTCATCCGTGGGTTTAGTGAGAGGAGAGACGAAGAGTGAATTCTTGAATGAGTCAGACACAATGCAGCTGTTTCGTTGCGGTTTTTCGCTACATTCAAATCGGGAAAACTTAATTATTTCAGGTAAAAACAAAGCGAAGAAGAAGTGGAGGGAGGCAGGTGGATTAAAGACTAAATAGACTTGTCTCAATACCTAATCCTGATTTCTTCATGTTCTTATTTGTCAGCTTTTATTCTTCACTCATATAATATTACGTTTCACCCTCAACATTCAATATTGGAGCGAGTAAGCAAGGACCAGTTTTCAGGTACTCCAGCACAAAAAATCTATTAAAATAAAAGTCCAAGCACGCAGGCTACAATTTCGTATGCAAAACCACTCCATTGTTTAGTTCGATTCTGCACAAGAAAGATAAAAATGCATAAACCTTGTGGAGAAAAATGCCGACATAGAGAAAAGCTAACAGAAGAGATGGGCTAGACAATAATGAGAAAAAAATTAAGAAGAGATGAACAACAACTTTTAGTTTAATATGTCCACCTCAACACTATCCATCTTTTCTCTTATGCCCAGGGTTAAAAACTATAAAGGTTCTGTGTTTCAATATGAATGACCACCCACCTGTATGCCTTTCTCTCTGAAAGAGAAGTGCATTCGACTTATTTCTTAATAAGACGCTTTTATTCTCTTATGAACAAGCTCACTTTATATTCATGGAATGAAGCAAGCAATGAATATCTTTTTATTGGTGACTATAAGCTTAAAAATCTCGCTAATGCTTGTTTACTTCTCACTTTCAGTTGCGCATATAGATATCATGATGAGGAGTCCCGGAGAGAGAAGCAGATCTTGATAAGGCAAAACACGACTTGAATTCCACTCGCATTATCTCCGCATTAGTTCACAACATTTATGGTTGCATTTTATTAAGTAAAAAATATGAGTTGTGTAAAATGTAATATTATATTATAAAGCCTAACTATTTACACTATTTGCACAAACAATCCACCCATCCATCTTGGCTAAGTTTTGGCCAGGTATAATGATGATGATGTAATATATTAGCTCTCTTCATATTCCAGTCCAGACATTGCCTATCTCTCTTATCATTAGCAAAGTTAGACAAAAGTCAAGGGAAGTCAAAAAGCACATTATTTTTTATTTATCTTGTCCCTGTCATTTCACTCTCGCCTTTTTCATCTTCATATAGAAGAAAAATATTATTACCCACTCATATCAATCCGAGAGAGTTGGTATAAAAAAACTATAGGCGAAAACTAAAAACCACGATACCGGTATGGAAATGGAATTCAATCCAAATTCTAATACACGTTGTTTGCAACTCATTTCTTCATAAAAACAATTCACCTTACTCGGGCTTGAGAAAACTGGAAACGATAGAAAAAAGTTGACTGGATCTTGCGATCATCTTAGCCATTAAGCATTTCAAGATTTGGGCACATTATGATCGGTAAATAGCAATAAAATACGAACATCTTGACAAGAAAATATAATTATCTTGATGGTTTACGCAGAAGAGAGTGGACAACTGGAATGGAATATAATGGTTTTTTGATAAGATGTAATGCATAATGCAATAAAATCATACTTTCTTAGGGATTTTGACAAAAAAAACCGTCGATTCAGATCAAGTTGAGCGAATGGACAATTCTATGTAAGGCTTGTCAATAAGCTCATCATTTGCATTGCGTTGATTACGTTGATTGTCAAATCCATCATTCAACTACTGATGTTGATGTGTTATGTACACACATTTTCAATCATTTTAATTTTCCATGTCCTACTGATTTATAGTTGGCCATTAGAAACAATGAAATATTCAGTTTGATTAGCAGGGGAATGCTTTATATCATCCTTAATTTGTTTTCCATTCTGTATTTTATTGCAAGATCTGCGAAGAGGAATGAACCGGTCATAAAATGTCCCTCATGGCGCTCGCTTTTCTCCTCTGCAATTCTTTCTATTCTTGTTAGCTCATCCAACCATCATCATCATCAGAGAAAAGCTGTTTTTTTTACTCGCCGTGACTTGCTGGTTCACTGTCAGCGATTTTATTGCACTGAGAGAGATTAGTTGTGAAGTGCGGTGCTGTCACAGATGTCATTATCAACAATCCTCTGCTAATAAAAACAAAGCCATAAATAGCATAATGGAACTGCTCACTTTTTGGTGAGAGGAATTCCATTTTGACAATTCAACTTATTTCTAAAGTATTAAATATATTAGCTATTAAAACCAGGTACGATCCTCGCTGGGTACTCCTATCAGATACTTAATTAGCAATAGTATGAAATGCTTTGCGAATTTAAAATTGCTTTTCGTCTATCACGCATGTCATCTCTAATCCGGATTGACGTAACATTGGAGTAATGCACTCGTGTGTGAATCTCCATTTTGTCATCGGCTATCTTAACATCTATCACGGGTACAATTCTCACGAGAAAAAATTGCAAACCTTTTGACAGTTTGAAATACGAGGATAATTCATAACAATTTCATATCATTTACATCTGAAAACCAACCTATTTCAATTTTTAATTAAACATTCATCCACATTTTTCATCCATTTTACCCAACCATTTTAAATGAAAAAATTAGCTGGTAATGCAAGACTCACGATTTTGGAAAACAAACAACATTTTTCGCAATCACCATCATCCGATCCTTCTCGGAACGTGTTTTTCACTCAGCTAATGGTAATATGACTCTTCACAACTTTCATATCATGTTCGACAGGTAAACCATTCTTGATTTTTATGGCAGTCCCGATTTTTTCAAAGAGAAAAAGAGCAAAATACATTTTGGGGTAGAATCTACGTGATTCTCCGCACTTGCATAATCCAACTTTTTTTTGGCAAAGAAACTTGAAACAAGTTGAACTCTTATTTATTAGGGTTTTCTTGTCGGTTCATAAAAATTATTGTAAAGAGATGGAATGTACGAGAGCTTTTTTTCTATCGGGAGTGCGTGCTTTCATCGCAAAAATACTTTTCCAATTCCATTTCATCATGATCGTGATCACCCAAACCACATCAACATCCCATCACATAATCATCTTGTAAAAGAAAACTTTTAGTGTTTAAAGTGTACCAGAGTTTCGAGTCTTTTCATGTGTGATGTCTTCGTGACATGTTGTTAAAGGTGCATCTAATCACTTCTCTTGAGCACAAGTAGCGAGCTACGTGTAACAATTCGTTTACTCATATCCCATTTACTCTAACGAATGTGTACACGTAATAAAAAATATTGATTGCAGGTGCAAGGAACTCAGTCCGTGTCGTCTCCTCGCAGATAGATGCTGACAAAAAAGGAGAAGAAGGAAAAAATTGTTTACGAGGAGAAATGTGCCATGTATGTAATGGAGGGAGGAATTAGAGACAAAAAGTGTGTAGCTTCCAGCTAAATATTTTTTCTTTCAGGAGAATAGCTTGAAGTTTCCATTATCCTCGCAGGAGAAGAAACCGAGTGAACAAAATATCACAATAATAAATGATGATATCGTATGTCAAGCTTTACTTTTAGATAGACGTAGAGAAAGGTGACAGACATCATAGAAATAGTCACGAGATTTCAGCTTTCTATTCGATCGACTTAAGTAAAAATTGTCATGTATCACATCACACATGCCACTCCATCAGGAAAGAATGCCTTGGATAAACTACGCTTGTGAGTGGATAGAGTTACAAGAATAATAAGTCAACTTCTAGCGAGTTCTTTCATATAAGCTATATCAATTTATGAAACGATTTATAGAGGAATGGATTATTGATCGACGTCTATTGATTATTTATTTTTGGATTGGGAATGCAGATTGAAACTGTTCTGATACCGTTTATTCTGACGGATTGCAGACAAGTCGTAACAATAACAATATACATAAAATGGCGAGGAATAAATGGAGATTTAAAAGATGCAGATTTTTATCACAACGAAGATGCTCTGGCATTAAAACATGTTGACCATCTGATTTATTAGCAGTCATTAATGTAGGAATATAAATTCAATACAAGTTTTATTTCAAGCTATTAACTGTACATCGATAAAATCTCGATAAATTAAACGAAACAAATACTATCAGATAAAACAAACACAGTATTTGACTTGCATTTAACAAAGAGATCATTTTCTTCGCAAAATGTCTTTAATGAATAGTGATTACCACTTCATTTGAACAAGAGAGAAAATTTTATCTTATTTTCGGATCTTCAATCTTATAACAACACAGGTCAATCATCAATTAAATTATCAGGCTTGTCTCAAATCCACAGACAAAATGGCAATGTTTTTCTTTGCGTGAATACCAACCATAATAATATTAATACCGCGAATTTCCCCTTTCTTGTACTGATCAAATCATCATTAAAATGAGCATTCCTCTTGGCAATCCTTTCCTTTCTAAGCAGAAAGCACTCTGCAGACTCTGCAGTGCAGAGTGGTATTGATTATCAATATCAACAGAGAAGGAGCCTAGATTGAAAATATTTTATGTGTCCAGTTTTTTCATTGTTGCGCAATAATAATATAATAATTGGTTGTTGTTCGATGCTCCGTCTGGGCAAGTAGCGAAGACCAGATCTACTCTTATTAGTTAATTTGACTGCTCGTCATTCTTCCTCCTAAACCAAATCAATTTAGTGACCATGAAGAGTAAGGAACATTCGCGTTTCATAAATTCGACTGCTGAGCTGCTCAGCCTGAGCAGTCACTGCTCCTTATTCTTTCCACCCTTTACATTTCTCTTTTCCTCTCTTATGAACTGCGAACTCCTAATTATCTCGATTGATCGATTGTCTGGTCATGTTCGATGATAAAAAGGAGGGAAAATTACAAGAAAGTACAGAACATGTTCCCTCCAACTTAATAATCATCAACATGCAAAAAAAAAATCACTTCATTTCACATAAAAAAATCCGTCACACCATTCTCTTGCTCTTCCAGACTCTACACTCTCTCGAGACTGTTTATTTTTCTTCAATGATGATATCCATCTCGCTATCCAAGATAAAACTGGACTTGATTCTTTATTAATAAAAAATATCATGATTCTCCGAGATCATTCTAGCGTATGTAATAACGACTAACAACCATCAGTTTCAACTTCAATTGAAAAAACAATCCTTGCAAAATGGAGCGAAATCATCCCTAATGATATTACAATCTGTCAAGATGATGTATTCAAGGCACCATAAATTTTGCAACTCCACTTGTTCCCCTGATCAAGCTGCGAACCTGGCTCTCGTTAAAACTCTTTTTTTCCAAACGAGTTCCTTCTCAATCCCAATCGATGCCAATCGAACCCGATTGCTACTCATGTAAACAAATGGGAGATAAGAAAAATGCGATTTTTATTAAATTATGTCCGATTTTTTTTCTACAGACATGAGAAGCAATCTTGTTATTTCTGTCTACAACAAAATTGCTGAAAAATATCCACACATAAATATTAATTAGCTATTTTTAAGACAGTCAGAATGTCAAAAGGTATTTCAAGTTTTTTCCTCAATAATAGTGATAAATGCTCATGAAAATGCAAATATTTACGATTTTTCTGCAAAACATTTTCTCACAAATAAAAGCTAAAACAAGTAATAAAAATCCTTTTATCCTCCGACGGTTGTTGACGGGAAAATACTTGCTAAATTGTTACTGCCTTTTAGCTAAGAGTCAATTAATAAATCAAGTAAAAATTCCACTTTTAACAAGCTTTTGTCATATTCATTTCTCCATATTCACATAATTGAATACTATTATTTTATTCTGGGAATCAATTATCAAATACTTTCTGTACAGCCCTCACCCTCCCTCACCTGCTTACCATTATCGCCATTTTATGACATGGATTAAGTCAATACAGAGATGTAATTGCAATGTAATCTAATCCGATGTAATAACCCTTCTCGGGATTCATGAAAAAAGGGTTCAATGTCACACACAATACCCAATCCAACCCAATCCAAATTGCATTTTTATAACTGCCTCAAACTCAACTGTCCAAAAGAATGCGGACTTAAAAATCTACATCCGACTCTCCCATTCATTACACTACTTAATAGCATAGCATGACCAATTATCCGAATAATGAAGTCTTGAATACCCAAACACGCCTGCGCTTCACAACTTTTCTAATAACATCCGCATTAAAACGGATCGCCTCGTCTTCCCATCTTCCCTGCCGTCTCTTTCCTTTGCATGCGACATCATAATAATATCATCTTATCTCTTCATAAAATATCATCTTATATAACTTGCTGCACATTTTTATCTCGAGTTCGTGCTCGTTCATCCTCCATGCTCATTTTCGATTGTTGACTTTTTCAGCTCTTTCAGCTCGTTGCATCTCCACAACTGCATATAACTACACCAACTACACCCCACAAAACCCATTTATTTACAGATGACTTTTACAACTTTTCAATGTTAAACCTAACCAATTGTAATCAAACTGGTGAGAAGTGACTACCGGGAAAAGGCTTTCAGCTCTATCGCCGTTCCGTAATCAGATATCAAATATTATGCGTACGACTGCAGAAAAAAATGCTCGAATATGAAACGACTTTCTACGTATTTGTTTACATGAAAATGACTATATTCATATCATTATTGTGTAAGATAAACACTTTATCTCTCTTATTACTTTAATAGCAGTTTTAAAGCTAGGAAATGAATTTGAGATCCATTTTCGAGATAAACTTGATAAATTGAGCGAGAATCAAGCATGACTAATCTTGACAAAGTGGAAGACCAAAGATAAACAAACAGCTGCCTTCATTACACTACATAAACATTTGGGTCCGTGGTCCACGAAAAAACATTCCACTTTTCCATTCGCAGGTCAATGCGATATTTGAACAAGTTGCAACGACAAACACGGCTTAAATCCCTCTCAAATTCCTCCCTTTCTCCCAATTACCAATTTTAGATTGGAATGAAGTCGCATCCGTCAAAAGGACACACCAGAAAGTACCAAAAAGTCCGTTCCGTTTACCCATCACTCTGTCGCCACTTCAAATTAGGGAGGAATAACAAACTACTCATTAATACTTTCTCATCCCCTTCCCCTAATTATTCTCGGTAGCTTATTACAGTAGCAGCCGTTCTTCCCCGCAAATAACATAATCGCATCCCTATTCTTGATGACTTGATAACATGAACAATAGCGCCTCACAAAAGATACAGACGAAAAATATTTTCTTTCATCACATGCAATGTAATTATCGCATCTCTATTTTAACATCCTATTCTAGCATCCTATTCTACATCACACAATCCCATCTCAATTTTTTCGCAATTACTTAACTGCTTAATTGCTATGCATGTTGGCAATTAAGCTACATTTATTCTCCCCTTTAACCCGAACACCCTGTCATCTCCTCTTTAATTGCTGAAATGTTTATAAAACATTGGCTCTTGGGGATGGCGATAAACAGCTATAAAATTACTGCGTTAATCCCCAATTTACGACAGAAGCTCCAGCAAAGATGAAAAGAACGTTTCATTTAAGCTCTGTGTCACCCGCCTAAAAAATACAGACGCCATTAGGGACATGGAAGAAGTAATAAAAACATGGTATTAAAACGTCATTATATCGCCAAGCCGTCTGCTTAGAGCTTTCTATATCCTACTCTGATAATAATAGTGTTATATATCTACCCTCATTTCCCTATTTGCTCTTTCATTTTTTCCAGTGGCACGCGAAAGTCAAAACATTTCCTTTTTATTAATCTTTTATGAAAACTTACATCTTATCAAACAAGCTTATAACTTTTTAGCGAGTCAGAGCTACTGTGCATCAAGCGTAGCTTTATAGGGTGAAATAACGAGGGAAAAGGTTTCGCATTTGCGCTCTAAATTACATGGATGCAGTCAACAGTCAATTCCCTTTTACCCAGTTCCACATTCAATTCTTCCAGAGCTTTTTATCCTGTTAACTTGCCTTAATGGGTGGACATACACTTAACCTACATGTATATCATGTCATGTCTCATTCTCGTTTAGAGCGAATATTAAATTATACATTGTGGAATAACTCGTGTGGCTGGATAATTATATGTTTTAGTGAAATAGACTTACGCCATGCTAATGCTTGAAAGTAGCAAAACAAAGTAATGGAATAGATAAAACAATAGAGCTTATCTCATTTCATGCATTACTTGAGTAATGGCTTTCATACCCTTTTTCTTTTACTTTTTCCGTCATATTCTTTATGAGAAGTGGGAAACTTTTAGAACAATTTATTATGTAAAAGGAGAGACTGTAAGTGCCAACCGGTATGCAAAACTGGGAATTGCAAAATATTTTAAGGTGAAAAGTTATGGATGTTGGTGTTTTCTACCGCGCTGTGCTCTGCACTTGTCATTCTACATAACTTTGTCCACCTTTAGAAAATAGATTATGACCTGATTGCATGCTCTCATTCATATTCAGCATGTCACATTCGAGGCAGCTGACATTGCCATAAATAAGTAATAAAATGAGTTGCTGATGAGAGCGAGTTTTGAGCTATCATGTATCTGATAACTTTATCTGAGAAAAGCACAACATGTGCTTTTAAAACACGTCATTAAAAGGGGAGCATTAAACATTTATTTTCCTTGTTCCAAACAATAAAACATTTATTTAAGTAAAATATTCTGTACCGATCCCATTTGACATTGAAACTAACATCGGTAATTAATCAATTTACTCTTTTTCCTCCTGTTAAGTAACAATTTTCACAAAATTAGAAGAGCAAAGACCAGTTTAGATTGGTTGAATAACAATTAAATTATTATTAGAGGAAAATGATCGCCAAACTATTCGTTATCTAGAATCGCCATCACCCCGCATGAATCATGGACGTGTCTTGGATATAATCGGAAAGTGCAAAGTGGAAGAAAAAGCTCTTATTAGCACCAAAAATATTACTATCACCCTCAAGATCGACTTAACGTGCTGGAGTTCCTGCTGCGTTCTTATTAAAACCTGAATCTATTACTTTTCCATATCCTTTTACGGAGAAGGAGGATTGTTTCTTCCGAAACTTGCCATTCGCCACCGCAGTAACTTTGAATTTCTCTTCGGTCTCTCTTTCTCCCTTTGATAATTTCCTTCAAACATGCACAAAAATGATTCATAGGAAACTGTAAATTGCTGTCAGCTGCACAATTTCATAATTTTGGACCTGTTTTTCAGATACAATCCGAGATAAAATGTATAAAAATATATGGAGTGTGCATAGCCATACTTTGAGAAAAAAAGTTGTTGGGTAAGCATGCGAGAGAGAGAGAAAACACGCGTTTGGTTACGACTACGTTCGCCGGTCTTCAAAATTCCTATCTGGATATTAAATCTAATATTAAAATGAAAATGAAGTTAAGAGAAACCGGACAGGATACAAATGAATCCAGTTCAGACTAGGAGCTTTTTTGGACATTAAGAAAAACAACATATGCAAAACACAATTCATTAGTCATTAAGCATACGAATGTACTCATTCCACAAACCTTTTACAATGGTCAAACAGAAGCGAATAAAATTCAGGTGATCCGTCAATTCCCTCCGACAGAGGAAAATACATTAAATAAAATATCCAGAGCAAACAATTCAAATCCCGATTCAACCATTATTCATGCCCATTTCAAACACAAATTGAGTAGTGAGCTCCCTAATCGTATAAAGTGTTTCTCATATGTTACCTGTCAATTCGTTGGTGTAGCCATGTCAGAATAAAATGATTATATTATAAAACTCTCTACCCACCCAGTCAACACAAGTTGAGTCATTTTATGAGGAAGTGAGAAAAGAAAGAGAACTGCGTGTCCAATTCCTACTTTTCCATATGAATAAACACATTTAATGGGGAAATGTATGTAGAAAGATGCATTACATTACTCTGCTATTCTTCAGAGAGTGTGCATTGCACACCATAAATAATCTGCTAAGTCAATGTCCTTCCTGATTGCTACAACTACAATCTATTTTCATTGTGGAGAAAGCGATGAGGTGGCTTGCTCACACACACAGCAACAACATCAAAAGAAAATTATTGATTAAATCCGTCTTTTCCAACAACTTTCCTTTCCACAGCTGCTCCTCTTCATACATTTATGTAAGGAATAGAACACATTAGTCGACTGCATTACATCGCTCCATGATACACGCATGCATTCAACACTCGCAGAGAACAGGAAGACACTTTTCACTTTTATTTGCTCAAGAGAAAACTACCCTTTATCATAACCAGAAAGTATTGTAGAGTAGCAGAGGTGGTCAGGTTTTTGGTTGTGCACATGTTCACGAGAAAAAAATGAAACGAGTTGACTTCCGTCCTCTTTTTATTAAGCTGGATCAATGTTTCATGCGAGTTAAGCACTTCCCCAAAACCATTCTTATAGAATAGAATTGAAATATTGAGAACGAGTCATGTTATACCTCGTTTCATAAAATTCGATGAATAACTAACCCAATACCTTGATATTCCGAATTAAAAAATACCAATCCAATTTACGAAAAAACTTTTTTGATTATTACAAAAAAATATATGAAAGGGTGAAAAGTGAAAAGGGTCGTGTCGAGCAAAATTTTTTAATAAATAATAATATGCATTTCGCTAGTCGAACTTGAAACCACTTTCTCCATAAATTTTGCAACGCAAACCATTCTTTTCCGTTTAATTAGCAGAATGCCAACAACGATTCCAACAACCTGACACGCGAACCGTCAATTTCTAGCATGGAAGTGTGAAGAAAGCTGTCTCAAACCTTTCACCCTATAATTTCACCTTTCCAATTTCCAACCTTTTTATAATCACAACTTTAATTTTAAATATTCACCTGATATAAAGAACTCCAGGCGCTGCAACCGCTGCATTATCATTCCCAGCTCCTTTAAGAATTTCCCTTTTCCAACCTTTAGGAATCCTAACACAATGCTCTTCACTCTCACTTTTCTCACCATCCACTTCCATCGCGCTCGTTCCGTTATTGTTCGTACTGCTAATAATGATGTCAATCGCTTTACAGCCACTGTCGGTGCAGCTGCCTTTGCTATTATTTCTACAATTATCATTTCCACTAATATCTTCTTGCTCCTCTTCCTTCTTAAAACTAAAAGCACTACTTTCACTCTCACTCTTCCTAAAACTAGCACCGAATGAGGCTAACGATGAAGTGGNTTTTCTCACCATCCACTTCCATCGCGCTCGTTCCGTTATTGTTCGTACTGCTAATAATGATGTCAATCGCTTTACAGCCACTGTCGGTGCAGCTGCCTTTGCTATTATTTCTACAATTATCATTTCCACTAATATCTTCTTGCTCCTCTTCCTTCTTAAAACTAAAAGCACTACTTTCACTCTCACTCTTCCTAAAACTAGCACCGAATGAGGCTAACGATGAAGTGGCCACTAGAGATGACACTGATGACGACCCACTTGTCTCTTTCCTAACGCCCACTCTATCCTTATCCGTCTCACTGAATGACCTCTTTGAAATCTTTTGTGGACAAGTAACCGACGGAGGGTCAGGTGAAATGGACTTGGAAGGAAAGTTGCTATTTGTCATCTTAAACTTAGAACTATCGAAGGCGTTCTCCTCCTGAGGAATGCAAGGAAAGTCATTACTACTGTTGATTACCGAGTCCGCCTTTTCATTGTTTTCATGATTCGCTGAGGAATTATCAGCGTCTTTCAAACTACTACTGCTATTATTGCAGAACATGTCTGCAGTAAAGCTGGAGTTGATGTGGCTCATACTACTTTCACTACAGTTGTCCTCTTCGTCGTCGACCTCGTTATCATGATGACATGAAGCGTTATCAATCTCGTCTTCTGGTTCGTTTGTTGTTGTACTGATAATATTCACTGTTAGACTATCTTGACTGAGGTGGTGAGTAGAATGGAGACCACTTTCACTTGGCATCTCATCCCTGCTATTCCTTCCTCCCATTACGTCATCCTCGCCTTCATCGCCCATCATGGAATTCTCTGGGGTTTCGATTGACGAGTTCTCAACAACGGCAGAGATTACGTTGTGGAGTTCCACAGAAGAAGTGTCTGATGAGGAGTCGTCTAGATCGTCAACGTTGCTTGTACAGAGACCCACAGTTGAGTTGGGCAACTCTATCATTTCCTTGACTGAGGTGGTGAGTAGAATGGAGACCACTTTCACTTGGCATCTCATCCCTGCTATTCCTTCCTCCCATTACGTCATCCTCGCCTTCATCG
>JAHZMU010001547.1:0-20107 GCA_027743725.1 Rambutsinella grinnellia
TTCTACAGTGCCCCCGTTCATTACGGTTCGAAAGAGCTATTTTGGGTCCTTATACGTTTAGAAACAAAAAAGCCTTAGGAGTGAGACCGAAAAAAGTCCACGCGTAATAAGTAGATAGATATTTATGTGTGAGCAAAAAATGCTTTCTCAAACTGATCAAGTAGCACTGCTCACCATTGTTCCACTTAATTGGAGTCTGCAAGTTACAGAAGATGCGTCTTCATGTGATTATTTAATGTTTTTTTGTTACAAAAGCTTTTTCCACAAGTAGTGCATTTTCTCATTATCCTCTGCTTTTCTGTAGGATGACGCCCATAACGATGTGAATTCAACGCTCCTGCGTAAGGAAATGTTTTGCCACACTCGTCACATTTGTAATCCCTTTTTGTGGAGTGAATAGCTAGCATATGATCACGAAGGCTGCTGCCACGTTGGAAAGCTTTGGGGCACAATTTACACATGTTCCAGGCTTCCTTGGTATGATAATTCAAATGAAGCCACAGTTCTGCCTTTGTAGCAAACATCATATTGCAAAAGACGCATTGAAACTTTTTGATTCCTTTATGAGAAAGCAAATGTCTTTCCAAACTTTTCGGGTACGGATACTGCTTCCCACATTGGTCACATTTGAAAGGGGTCTCCTTAGTATGGCTCCTTAAGTGAAGGTGTAAAGAAGTAATATGGGCAAACTCCTTTCCACAAAAATCGCAAGGATAATGGCGTTCACCAATATGGACGCGAAGATGGCCATAAAGACCTGACTGACCTGTGAATTTTTTTTCACAAAATGTACAGTCAAACATTTTTCTCTCATTCCAGGGAAGATGAGTCTTCAAATGTTTGTTCAGAGCACTTGTATTATTAAGATTTTTTCCACAAGTTGGGCAAGTTTTGCTCATGTTACCAGTAGGATGATTACTATAACGATGGGCAACCAATGCAGAAGCATAAGGAAATCTTTTGTCACACTGCTCACATTTATAATTTCTTTCAGTTGAGTGAATAGCTTTCGTATGGTTGCGAAGTCCTGTGTCATTCTGATAAGCTTTAGGGCACAGTTTACACTTGTACGGTTTCAGGTTGGCATGACCACGTAAATGATTTTGAAGATTAGAGTTTTCCACGTAACCAACACCACATTTATGATAAAACTCGCGAAGGTGGATGCGCAAATGTTTTGATTTCCTACCCTTCAATTTAAACCCCTTCCCACAAATTTCGCAAATGAATGGTCTTAAATCCGAATGCTGGTGCTGGGTTATTTTGTGATGTTGCAAGCTTTGTGTACTGGACAAGATTTTGTGGCACTTGTCACATTTGAATTTAACTTCATTAGAATGCTCAGATTTATAATGACAGTCAAAGTTTAGTTTAGTAGTGAAACTAAAGTTGCAAACATTACAATTGTATAAGCGCTTGCTAATTAATCTCTTATCCTCACCAGTATGACGTCTGATATGTTCCTCTAAAGTTTGTCTAGTAGAAAGTCGGGAATGACACAGTTCGCACTGGTAATTTCTTTCTTTATAATGCACAGTTTTTATATGGGACTTTAGAGATTTTAAGCTTGTAACTTTTTTCTCGCAAACGTGGCACTGATTAGAGTGAAAAAGTTAGCAAACTTTCTGTCTTCATTCCAATCTTGGATATGAATTTCATATCCATATCATATCCGATCTTTGGACAGAATCAGTTTCAGATCTGTCCAGTTTCATATCTGGATCAGATCGTTTCATTCCATTTTCTGATCCGGCTATAGCAATTAAACTAGAGTGAGATGAAGACAGCTGACATGCTTGTGAAGCATTAAAATGCATTGAATTAAAGTGTTTTGAAAATTAAAAGAGCAAATTAGCACAAATTTCAACAAAATATAGAGTATTTATTTTTATCAGAGCCTGCATGGAGTTACATTTTTTATCTTTCAAACTACTTTCAACCGATTTTGCTAGTGTCGGATGATTTGAAGTTTGGCAAACAGGATTATTGTAGCTGATAAAACTTACAAAATTAATGAAGGAAGTGTCCTGTACAATTCGGTATGAAAGGTCAGCTAAGGTCACTGGACTGAATAAGTGGCTAATGTAGTTTTCTGCTGTAACTGAAATGGCTTGTGTGGTTGCAGATGGCATTGACTTTGGCTTACGTCAATCGTTTCTTTCAAGATTATTCATTTTGTTAATCAAACCTTTTTGATTTTTTCGTCGTGGCTAACTAAATGCTTCTTGAATGGCCAAGAGCCTCGAAACGCCGCGTGATAATAAGACTTTCTAGAAAACAAAATAATTCACAAGCAATGATTAAAGTTAAATAAAATGGAAATAGAAATAACGACTTGAATTTAAATAATTTACCTGGTCGCAACATCCATATTTCCACTTTTCAGATCCGTTTTCCATCTTTAGGAGTAGCTTCAATCCAGACCTCAAACCTTAAATTTTATTGTCTAGAAAGAAACATGAACTCGAAGAGGTTCTCGAACGCTTTGGTGGTGGCGGTTCGAAAATAACTTGTCGCACTTCCACAATTTTAGGAATTAGAGCAGTCCCGTCTGGCATGCAATACTTCACTTGGGGCACATTTGAGTCAGACATACACTATTATTATTGACTATTTAATGTTTACTAACAATTAAATTAATTAAGCTGAAAGATTCGCAGTGAAAAAAGTGTTAACACATGATGGATGGCCCTTGAGTTTAGGCAATGCTTTACTACCGGATGGTATGGTTTTGGTTCTGTCCGTTTCAGATCTGATCGGCCAGAGATCAGATTTGAAATTTCATATCTGATCTGGACAGATCGGAAGTTTCCACTGCCGGAATGAAATATGGAATGATTTTTTGGACAGCTTTTTCACTCTAGCACTGATGATAACCCATTGTTTAATTTGTCTTTTAAGTTCGTGCTGTTAACTGAAACCATGCACTTATTATTATATTTCAGCTCTGTATTGTAAAAAGAACAAGCTGAGAGTAAATTTGTGAAGGGTGTGAGTTAACATATATTGTCATTCCATCCCCTAGTTGAAATGAGAAACTCAAAAACTGGTTTACTCTAGCTTTGAAGAACAAACGAGTGTTTTGAGTAGCAATTCCTATGATGAACACTTGCTCTGACTTAGCTGAGAAGCCTTGAGTCAAGGCCCTTCACTTTCACGCACGCTTCGGTATATGATTTAAAAATTTGGTTACCTAAAAATAATAGTGTTAGGTTTTGTTTAGAGTGAATGTACCAGAGATAGTTTCTGGTCCCATCACGACACCTAATATTAAACCCATTTAATTTACCTTAAACATTTCAAATAATGGCTGAACGTTTTAAAAATTATGAGTCAACAGCTTTTACTATGAGAAATTTTACGATTATGTAATCCCTATTTGTTATAAAACAAGCGAAAGAAAACCGTAATGATAAGGGCGCGATGATAGCCTTCCAATCTTACACAAACTACTTAACCGATAACATCCGGTACCATAGCTTCTCAAATAACTTCCTGGTATTTTATAATCCAGACAAAATATATAATACACCAAATTTTTTATCAATCATAACGTCTCCTATTTTGGATTTCGTCATTTCCTGTACTAAAATTTAATAAGAGTAAATATAGTTTAAAGCTGGGTATTTTAAAATTACCGTATTTCATAGCCTTTCCGGAATAGCCATCAATTCTATGCAAAATCTTTTAAAACGTTTATAACTTTGGGACTCCATCGTTTTTGACAAAATCTATTTTACAATACGCAAAACCATCGACGTTACTAGAAGGTAGAATTTTTTTTTGATTAAATCCAAGGTTACTACAAAAATGTGAATTTATTCGCAACTTTTAAACCTTTCGTAAAAAATGTTACGAAGCGAAATCTTGTTAATAACCTTCTACAAACTATTTCTCTTCTGCCAATTAATAGGGCCTGAACTTCCCATAAAACTTTCTAAAAAATCACTCAAGCTAACCTGTCCCAAACTTTCTCTTCATCATTTAATCTTCTTTAGCGTTGTATGTGTGGCCCCCACAATTTTTCTTATCTTTCTCCTACTTACCATATTCCGAATTATAATAACAAATAAGTCACAAGAACAATCAACAAACCCCACTTATATCGAAGCCGTGTTTTTATGGGATTATACAAGCGCTATGGGTGTCATTTGTGCCTTGGCATATATCACCCTTGTTAAGCGACATTATATTTGTAGCATCTTGAACGGAGTCGCACTCTATCTGGCTAAACACCGGATGGATATTACATCAGGAATTGCTCCATCCTCCAACTCACCTTTCTTTTTCAGCACGAAAGCCAAATTGCGTTTCGCAGGGAAAGGAATAGTTGCCATTTCTTACATCTCACGTTTCGCATTCATTATAACCTTTATCACATGTACACCATTAATAAATGAGGATTTAGATCCCGTGTTTCTAGTCATGAAGCATTTTCCTTTGTCCGAGTCAATAGCCACATTTTTTGTTCCGGGTCTGGTAAAGGAGCATTGGCTCTGGCTTCCCCCAAGATATTTTGCACTTGCTATTGGATGTGCATTATTCTGGAGTTTGTTCATTCTTGCCGTAGCGGTTATAACCACTGGCTACTTTGTAACCGATGATATGATGAGTTATCTAACTGCTATTATGAAAAGAGATAAAGCTTATCACCTAAATTTTATTTGGTTAAGATATATGCATATTCAAATATTTGTTGCTGAAACAAATAATGCAATTAGGGTACAACTGGGAAATATGTTAATGAGTTTTGCAATTATTATTGTCTGTTGTTCATTTATAGCTATAAAGTTTGGTAGTGAAATGACATTGATTTATTCAGTTGATATGCCAACGCTAGCGCTGGGTTTTGGAATCTTAGCGTACATTTTGCTAAATCTGGCTGCAGAGTTCTCAAGACTTCCTCTAAAGTTTAGGAAAAGTTGGAGAAGAAGGATGAGAACTAAAAGGGAAAGAAAAATTATAAATTGTTTGCACATGTTTAAACTTAAATTTAACGATGTTGGTATCGAAATAACGTTTGCTGTCACATATTTCAGAAATATTTTAGAATTTACAATTAATCTGTTGTTATCTTTTCAATAAAACAGTTGGATAGGTTGCGGCAGAAGTAAGTTATGCTAATTATTATGTTTGCTTTGCTACTTGTTAATAAATTTAAAATAGAAAACTAACTTATCAAATACCACTTAAAATTTAGTAATAAAAACTATGGCGAATTTGTTTATGTAGTTTAAATCTACATAAACTAAATTATTTATTTTCATACTTGAAGAAAATGGCAAATTTTTGGCTGGAGTTGTTTTATTTTACTTTTATCTACCCAAAACATAATTAATCATCAGTCATAAGTACATCAAAAATACAAACATCTTTAATTAATCGACAATAACAGCGTAATTGTGTAATATAAGCAATTTGAAAAATAAGTTATGACAAAGCTTCGATTAATACCAACATCATTAAACTTTATCTTAAACATGTATAAACTATCAACAATCATTCTCTCTCTCCTACTAGCAATTCTACCCCTCCAGCTTTCCCTCAATCTGACAGGAAGTGCCATTATATCTGCGCCAACGTTCAGAAGCAAAAACACAAAACTGGCCACACAAACCGAGATTGTTGGCATTTGTATCGTGTATATCAGTGTCAATTGATTCCCACACTTTATTGATGTAAAAATGCAGCAGATTATTAGTGATGCAAAAGTCATCAAGATAATACCAAACTGCAGTTGAATTCCGTTGTTTGATTCAATAATGAATAATTGAACATGGATGTATCTTAAATGTACAAATCTAATGCGGATTTTTTCAGCCTTATTCAAAACGTGTATTAAATAGTTCATCACGTCATGAATAAAAAACGCAACAGTACAAAAACCGTGCATAAAAAGAATAAGCAAAATAAGACCAATTGCGCAACCAACAACAACCACAAAAAGTCTTGCAGGAAGCCAAAGCCAGTGTTCCTTCACCAAACCTGGAATGATCCACGTAACTAATGATTCAGTTATTGGAAAATGTTTCATGATTAAAAACACTGGATCCAATCCACTACTAATTGTTGGAATAGTTGCGACAATTGTAACGAAAAACATGACACGTGCCAACTTGAAAATTGTAGCTATACCACGCCCGGCAGACTTGAGATTAGCATCTTTCTTGGAAAACAAGAGGGAATGGGATGGCGGAGCATTTCTGCAATTAATGTCTTTCCTCAGTTTTGCAAGGTATACAGCGATTCCATTAAATATTTCGCAAATGTAGCTTCGCTTAGCAACAGTTATGTAAGTGAAAGCACAAGACATGCATAAGCAAGCTGTATACAAACAAATATATATGACTTCGAGATGAGTCGGGTTTGTTGAATAATCTTTTGACTTGTATGTTAGTATGATGCGAAATATTACTAGTATAAAAAATGTCAAGAATCCAAAGTTGGCAGCTATGACAAAGGTGAAGAAAAGGAAATGGTGAATAATAGAGAACTTTGGACAATAAAGCTTTAGTGATTTTTCACGAATTTTTATGGGAAGTTGGGGCAAAACAAATTGATAGAAGAGAATTAGTTTGTATAGAGATATTAGTAAGATTTCGCTTTGTAACATTTCTGATATATTTGGAAGTTACTAAGTTTCGCTAATAAAAATGATTGTTCGCGACAAACCAATTTAGAACTAGAATATTCTGCTTGTAGTAAGTTTTCCAAAAATAGCGTCAGTCATACCTACAAGAATCAATTAGGGCATTTATTATATGTATTTTTCTAAGGGTTTCCTATGTAATTTAGAATTCAACAAAATTATTTACTCCTCCCGGATATACTTAGGCACACCTGCCAATTTTGTCTGATTTTCTATTACACTTCCTTATTATAAATCTTTTCCCAATGTTACCGTAATAAATAGACAGAGAGAATTGTTAGAAAAATCGATTTTTTATTATGCAAAATACAGACAGAGTAAAATTAGAGCTATTCATTTTACTTGTGTATAATGGAATTTTTCTTACAATAGTAACAATGTAATTATCATATCCAAACAATTTGAAAAGTAAGCAAAGATAAAATTACGACGAATTCCACAATCATAAAATTTAATTTTAAACATGAACAAACTATCCACAATTTTTCTTTCCCTTTTCCTTTCAATTCTTCTCTTCCAGGTTTCTGCAAATTGTACAGAGAGCACTGCAATATCCGCACCCACATTTAACAACATGTACGTAAAACTTATAAAGCAGAAAGACATCGCGGGCAATTGCATCGTATGAATAATTGCAAGTTTAGTTACAAATTGAATGGCTGGACAAGTACAACAAACTATAAATGCTCCCATACTCATTATGACAATACCAAGCAGAATTCTAATTGCGTTATTCGCTTCTGTGATAAATATATGAATTTGCATATACCTTAACAACATTTGATTTAAATTGATTTTTGCTTGCGTTTTTAAGTTATCAATTAAATAAGTCATCATATCCTTTACAAAAATTCCAATAGCGTATACCATATAACTAGTTAGAATGACAGCTGTCCAAAATATTGAGCATCCGATGATCATTATGAAAAACCGTGGAGGAAGCCAAAGCCAATGGTCTTTATCTAAACCGGGGATGAACCACGTAACTATAGACTCGCTTGGAGGAAAATGCTTGAGAATGAGATATCCAGCGTCCAAATCCTTACTTATCGTTGCTGGGATCGAGAGTAAGGTAATAAAGAAAGCGATGCGTAAAGAATAAAAGAGAATGGCAATTCCCTTCCCCGTTGAACTGAGATGGACTTGATTACTTGAAAACAAAGGGGAATTGTTTGGCGGAGCTTTTCCAGACTGGATCGACTTCCGGTGTTCAGATAAGCTGAGTGCGATGCCATTGAACACGGTGCAAATGTAGCGTCGTTTGACAACGGATAGGTAGATGATGGCGTTAACTACTGATATCCCTCCTGCATATAACCAGATATAAATACCTTCGATATACGTTGGATTTGTTGAATTGTCTGATTTATATGTGAATATGATTCGAAGCATAGTAAGAAAGCAGAAGAAAAGGAATGTAACAGGGCTCAGCACAACTACTGTAAAGTACACGAAATGGTGGAAAGGTGAAAGTTTTGGAAGGGATATGCGAAGAGATTTCTTTGATATTTTTATGGGAAGTTCAGGACCAATTAGTTGGTAGAAGAGGAGCACTTTATATGACTCTATTAAGAGAATTTCGCTTCGTAGCATTTTTAGAAATAAGATGTTGATTTTTACATCCGGTATTTGAATTCCTTTAAAACCAGTTCCTCTATCATTACATAGTTAGCTTAAGGAACTGGATTAAAATGTTTGTAATTTTCGGAACTTTTTAAGTTGTATAGATCTAGTTGGTGTTGGAGTGGAGCCTCCACTGTGGAGGATGGATTTCGTTAATAGTAAGGGTGGACTAAAACTCAAAGTATCAAACTTTTTCTAAAACATTTCCTCTAAATTAAACTATATAGGATACTCTAACCCTTTTACTCTAAGCTTTTTCTAAAAAAAAATTATATGCTACATAAACTTTGTAGAACTAACTTGCAATTTCACGAGCTTTAAAATTATGGGGTTAGTTGTTCAAGGATAGATCGTTTGAATAAGGATTTAAAACATTACATGAATTAAGTTAAATAAATCGGAATTCAATGATTTGAGCTTCCGTCATCCCACCATTTACTTTAATCAATCGTTCTGTTTATTTACTATATTTACAAATTACATATATAGATATAGCATAATTGAGTTGATTTACTGAGTACTTTCATTTACATATATTAGGGCGAAGCGTAAAAAATAACTAGAATAGCTATAGCTACATATAGCTAGAATAAACAGATTTTTTCTTGGCATAACAACTTACACCTGAATATTCTGAAACTATTTAAAAGATAATAGCAATGTAATAATAAAATTCAAGCAATTTGAAAAATAATCGAAAATAAAATCGCGACAAATTCCACAATCAAAAAACTTGATTTTAAACATGTATAACCCATCCACTACCATTCTTTCCATTTTCCCTTGAATTTTCCTTTTCCAGCTTACTACGAATTTAACCGACAACGCCGCGATATCTGCACCCAAATTTAACAACATGTAGGTAAAACCTGTAAAGCAGAATAGCATCGCTGGAAATTGTATCGTATAAATAATTGTAAGGTAAGCTGCAAATTGAATGACTGGACAAGTGCAACAAACTATGAATGCTCCCATACTTATTATGACAATACCAAGCAGAATTCTAATTGCGTTATTTGCTTCAGTGATTAAAATATGAATTTGCGTGTATCTTAGCAGTGTAGAACTCAAATCGATTTTCCCTTCAGCTTCCAAAATATCGATTGAATAAGTCATCATGTCCTTTACAAAAATTCCAATAGCGTATACCATATAACTAGTTAAGATGACAGAAGCCCAAAACATTGAACATCCGATAAAATTTATGAAAAACCGCAGAGGGAGCAAAAGCCAATGATCCTTATCTAGGCCGGGAATGGACGACGTAAATATTGCCTCGCTTGGCGGAAAATGCTTCAAAATGAGATATCCTGCGTCCAAATCCTGACTTACCGTAGCTGGAATTGCGAGTATGGTAAGAAAAAATGCGATGCGTAAAGAGTAGAACAGAATCGCTATTCCCTTTCCCGTAGAACTGAGATGGAATTGATTACTTGAAAACAAAGGGGAGTTGTTTGGCGGAGCTTTTCCAGACTGGATTGACTTCCGATGTTGAGATAGACTGAGTGCGATTCCATTAAAAACTATGCAAATATAGCGTCGTTTGAAAACTGATAGGTAGATGATGGCGTTCATTACTGAGATAGCTCCCGTGTACAACCAAATATAAATACCTTCGATGTATGTTGGGTTTGTTGAATAAATGTCTGATTTATAAGTGAATATTATTCGAAGCATAGTAAGCAAGAAAAGGAAAAAGAATCCGACAGGGCCAAGAAGTACTCCGGTAAAGAATAGAAGATGGTGGATTGGAGAAAGTTTAGGTAGGGATAAGCGGAGGGATTTCCTTGAAATTTTTACGGGAAGCTCAGGACCAATTTTTTGGTAGAGGAGAAGTACTTTGTATGATTCTATTAGGAGGATTTCGCTTCGTAGCATTTTAGCTGGAAGTAATAGCAAATATGACCAACTGCTGTTGATAAAAGATGGATCGTAAAGAAGACAAAAACTAAATGAAAGACATTCACACGGAAGGAGAATCTTGGCCTTGAGCTATCTTTAATATCCTCAAGCAGCGGTTTTTGTTTTATTAAATTTACAATTACAAATTGTTTTTTAGTAACTTAATTTCCTTATTGGATTTTAAGACGGACCAAGCCCTGCTAACCAAGTTAAGCAAAACTTGTGGATTACTTCCGCAATTTAACCAATTATTTAAATGATAAAAGGAGAGTAATCGTAAATTCTAAAATATTTCTGAAATAAGTGATTACAAATTTCTTTTCGATACCCACGTCATTAAATTTAATTCTAAACATGTATAAACTATTTATGATTTTTCTTTCCTCTTTTCGTCCCATCCTAGTCTTGCAAACCTCTTTAAACTTTACAGGGAGAGTTGATAAATCCGCAGTCAGGTTTAGCAAAACGTATGCCAACAGTCCAAAGCACAATGCTATTGTTGGTATATCAACTGAATAAACCAACGTCATTTCACCACCAAACTTTATAGCTGTAAATGAGCAGCAAATAATAATCATTGCAAAACTGAATAGGACAATACCCAGCTGAACCCGAATTGCATTATTTACTTCAGTAAAAAATATTTGAATATGCTTGTATCTCAGCCAAATCAAATTTAGGTGATATGGCTTATCTCTTCTCATAATATGTGTTAGATAACTCATCATATCATCAGCAAAGAAAAAGCCAGCGATTACTAACGCAACAGCAAGAATGAACAAAGTCCAGAATATAGCATTTCCAATTGCAAGTACAAAATATCTTAGAGGAAGTAAGAGCCAGCTTTCCTTTACTAGACTTGGCTTATAATATGTAATAATTGATTCAGCGATTGGAAAATGTTTCATGATTAAGTACACCGGATCTAAATCCTTACTTATTATTGATGCACTTGTAATAAAGCTTATGAAGAAAGCGAAGCGCAAAAAGTAAGAAATGATTACTATTCCTTTTCCTGTCAAACGGAATTTGGCTTTTGTGCAGAAGAAGAAGGGTGAATTGGGAAATGGAGCTATTCCGAATTTAATTTCCATCCGATGTTTAGCTAGAGATAGTGCGACTCCGTTTACAAGGGTACAAACGTAGAGTCGGCTAGCAACGGTTAGATATAGTAAGGCACAGACGATAGCCATACCGCTTGCATAATCCCATAAAAAAGCAACTTCACTGGATGTTGGATGTGTTGATTTTCCTTCTGACTTATAAGTTAAAATAATTCGGAATAAGGTTAGTAAGAGAAGCAAGAGGAAACAAGCGGGACCCGCGCATACTCCACTAAAGTAGATGAAATGGTGCCGAAGAGAAAGTTTTGGGACAGGATAGCTTGAGTGATTTTTTAGAGATTTTAATGGGAAGTTCAGGCCCTATTAATTGGTAGAGAAGGAGTAATTTGTAGAATGATATTAATAATATCTCACTTCGTAGCATTATGCTAATTTTAAAACTTGCGAATATTCACATTCGAAGAAAGAAGACTAGTTATCCGATCCGATTACACGTGATTCAATCCGGAAATGCTTACGTTCAACTTGTGCCATATTTTACTTCCTTGTTATTTATCATTGCTCCATGTCCGAAAAATGATATAAATTACACTCAAAGATAAAGAACCATTTTAACTAGCGTTCGCTGTAATAATATTTAATAATATGCTATTCCACAAAAGTGATTGCTTCCTCAATAAAATTGCTTAATTGAAATATAGACATTAGTTCATATTCATAAATAAACGAGTTAAAGTAAAATGAAAAAATACATGCTAGTATGTGCTATCTAAGAAATTGTTATAGCAAGGTCAAAATAAAAGCGGATTACTTCCGAAACCCTTACAACTATTATTTAAATGATAACGGTATAACGATATTAAATTAGATGTACTTAAAATACAAAAGTCAATAATGAAGCTTTTATTTTAGAAAGATATAAACTAATCTAATTACTTTCGTAATCTGTCCAACTATTATTTAAACGATAACAACAGATTAATCGTAAATTCTGAAATATTTTCGAAATAATTAGCAACAAAAGTCTTTCCGATTCCAACATCGTTAAATTTAAGTTTAAACATGTACAAACTATTGATAATTTTTCTTTCTCTCTTTCCTCTCATCCTCCTTTTCCAACTTTCTCTAAACCTTAAAGGAAGCGTTGACACATCTGCAGCCATATTCAGCATCACGAATGATAAAATTCCAAAACATAATGCAAGTATTGGCATATCAACTGAATAAACCCATGCCATTTCACCACAAAACTTTATAGCTATAAATGAACAACAAACAACTATAATTGCAAAACTCATTAAGCCAAAACCAAGCTGAACCCGAATTGCATTATTTACTTCAGCAGCAAACATTTGAATGTGGGTGTATCTTAACCAAATGAAATTTAGACGATATGCTTCATTTCTTCTCATAATATCTGTTAGATAACTTATCATGTCATCAGCAAAGAAAAAGCCAGTAATTACTAACGGCACTGCAAGAATACCTAAAGTCCAGAATACTCCATTTCCCATAACAAGTGTAAAATATCTTGGAGGAAGCCAGAGCCAATGCTCCTTTACTAGACCCGGGATAACAAATGTGGCTATTGACTCGGACAAAGGAAAATGTTTCATGATGAGGAACACAGGATCTAAATTTTCACCTATTATTGATGGGCAAGTGAGTAAGGTAGTTAGGAAGGCGAAACGCAAAAAGTAAGTCATGGCAACTATTCCCGTTCCTGCGAAACGGAGGTTGGCTTTTGTACTGAAAAACAATGGTGAATTAGAGGACGGAGCTATTCCTGATTTAATTTCCATCCGGTGTTTTGCTAGACTTTGTGCGACGCCATTTATAAGGCTGGAAATATAGGATCGCTTAGCAACTGTTGTATAAACCAGGGCGCAAATGACAACCATAGCACTTGCATAATCCCATATAAAAGCAACTTCGATATAAGTCGGATGTGTTGATTTATCTTCTGAGTTATACGTAACTATAATTTGAAATATGGTAAGTAGGAGAAAGAAGAGGAAGCCAATGGGAGCTGCACAAATGAAGCTAAAATATACCAAATGGTGGCGAAGGGAAAGTTTTGGAAGGTATAGCTTAAGTGATTTTTTCGAGATTTTTACGGGAAGTTCAGGCCCTACTAATTGGTAGAAGAGGAGAACTTTATAAAAATATATTAGCAATATTTCGCTACGTAGCATTCTTTCTCGTTAATTTTAAAAGTAGCGGATGAAATCACAAAACAACTGTTCCGATTTTAAGTTTAAAATTTACCGATTAAAAAATTTTTCCAGATTTTGTATGGAGTTACGGCAGACCTGGTAATATCTGTATATTGATTTTAAAAAATTTATAGTTTTCTGTGGATTTTTTCCACAAATAACGGTATCCAAGTAGGAGATCAATTTAGAATAGAAAAAGTTTGAAATTATGTACATGTAGATATGCATGAGAGTTGGTTGACGTTTGGTTCGTAAAGAGCAATCAGAAAGATATTGCGTTGTAACCAGTCTGAATTCTTGAGTTAAGTTTTAACTTCTACTACTCAATAGGGAAATTAGGATGGACTAACGTATCCTCTGCAGACTAATCTAGAACTGGAATATTCTGACGTAATTCCAAATAAGACTTTGTAACAAAAAAAACGTAATAAGAGAATATAAATTAATTAGTGCATATGCATACATATGTTGCAAGTCCTAATTTTCGAAAGGTTTTGTATGTAATTCAAGTCTTCAAACATTATAATTGTCTTGAAAATGCCTAGATTCACCTTGTGCCTTATTCTCTATTTTTTACTTCCTTGTTATCAATCATTTGCTCAATGTTATCATATCATGACATATGATTTAAATTATATTCCAACACAAGACTATTAAATTTAATCTGATTACAAAAGTACTTTGTTCATAAATGGTTTTATTGTAATCTTAAGTTTTAGTTACTGAATCAAGGTCTATGTAGTTAGTTATTATTTACTATGCTTTGAAATGAACTACAATTACACTGAATTACACAAGCATAGGAAAAAGATTACATATGTAGAAAAAAATTATTATTATGTTATTTTGCAATTTACAAAATGATTTTCAGTTGAAATTAAAGAAAACGGAAATTGAACGTTTTGAAAAAAAACCTGATTGGACTGATTTGATATTTTGCAGGATTTTAAATTATAGAGTTAGTTGTTCGAGGATGAATCGTTTGAATTAGAACGGTCATTTATTAAATTTAATGCACATAATATCCAGAAGTCAATCATTGAACTTTTGTCAATTCACAAACTCACAAGAATCCTTGTTCGTTTTTATTACAAATTATAAACTAAATTGATTACGCAATTAAATTTTAAGAAGAATCATCATAATCCTGTAACTATTCGATTATTATTTAAACGATAGCAGCAAATTAATCGTAAATTCTAAAATACTTGCAAAATAAGTGACAACAAACTTCTTTTCGACACCAACATCATTAAATTTAAGCTTAAACATGTATAAACAATTTATAATTTTTCTTTCCCTCTTACTTCCCATCCTTCTCTTCCAACTTTCTTTAAACTTTAGAGGAAGCTTTGACACATCCGCAGTCATATTCAATATAATAAATGCCAACAGTCCAAAGCACAATGCCAACGTTGGCATGTCAACTGAATAAACTAATGTCATTTCACTACCAAACTTTATCGCTATAAATGAACAACAGGAAATTATAATTGCAAAATTCATTAGACCAATACCCAGTTGTACCCGAATTGCATTATTTACTTCACCAGCAAACATTTGAATATAAGTGTATCTTAACCACACAAAATTTAGGTGATATGTTTTATCTCTTTTCATAATATCAGTTAGATAACTCATTATATCATCGGCAAAGAAAAAACCAACAGTTACTATAGCTACGGCAATTATGAACAAAGTCCAGAATAATGCACTTCCAATAGCAAGTGCAAAATATCTTGGAGGGAGCCAAAGCCAATGCTCCTTTAATAGTCCAGGAATAAAAAATGTGACAATTGACTCGGACATTGGAAAATGCTTCATGATAAGGAACACTGGATCTAAATCCTCGGTTATTATTGGCGTACATGTGATAAAAGTTACAAAGAATGCGAAGCGAGAAAAGTAAGAGCTGATAAGTATCCCATTTCCTGCTAAACGGAGGTTGCATTTAGTGCTGAAGAAAAAAGGTCTGTTGGAGGATGGAGCTATTCCAGATTTTATTTCCATCCTGTGCCTATAAAGACACAGTGCGACCCCGTTCATAAGGGTAGTAATGTAGGATCGCTTAGCAACGGTGAGATATACCAAGGTGCAGATTATGGCCATAGCACTTGCATAATCCCATATAAAAGCAACTTCGATATAAGTCGGATGTGTTGATTTATCTTCTGAGTTATACGTAACTATAATCCGGAATATGGTAAGTACAAGAAAAAAGAGGAAACCAACGGGGGCTGCACATATTACGCAAAAGTAGACCAAGTGGTGACGAAGGGATAATTTTGGAAGGTATAACTTGAGTGATTTTTTAGATATCTTTACGGGAAGTTCAGGCCCTATTAATTGGTAGAAGAGGAGCAGCTTATAAAACGCTATTAATAATATTTCACTTCGTAACATTCTTTTACTCTTTTAAAAGTTGCGAATGGATTTCCATTCAAAGTCAGAAGACTACTGACCCGCGGTGGTAAACTTAGATTCAATTTTCTTACTTCATTTTAGCAACTATTTACGTAATTGGGTTTTTGCGTATTGTCAATCACGATTTGTAAACAACAATTTAGTTTTAAAATAACCGATTACAGATTGTGCATGTCAATATGGTTGACCTGGAAATATAAACACAGTCATTTAAAAGAGTCTCCAGTTAGAAGTTACAACTTTTACTTGAAATCTTTCCAGAAAATAACCACCATGAGATCAATTTAAAACATAACATGTGTAAAATTATATGTAATTTTGTCATGTAAATGGTAACTCATTTCTACTATGTTTTTGCCTGCTCCATATATTACTTGAACTTTATTGAAGTAAAGCGGAATACTGTATACGGATGCTCCGGTTTGAGTGGTTTGTGTAATATTACAAGTATGTATATCATCATGCCCGATCATTACAATTTTATTCCGGTTGTTTTATAACAAATAGGGATTAGAATAGCAAATTAAAAACTAGAATGTTTGGAGGTTAAATCTTGACTTTTGAAACTGCGCAACTTAAAATAAAATGGGGATTGCGCTTCCTTTTTACAAATTTATTGATTTAACTCGGATTATAAGTTTCCTGCATTAGCATCAAATATAAACTGTAATAAACTCTCACACACAACTTTTTTATATTTATACTTGAAGAAATCGTCAAGTTGTACCTAGTTATTTTAATTTCATATACCCATCTAAAATATATTCAGCCATTAATTACACACACGTCAAACATATGAGCATCAGAACCAATTAGATGCTGTGAGAGAAGCGATTGTATACCCTCATCAGAAGGATTTTGCTTTGTAGCATTTTTATGCAAAATTAACAAGTCTTTACAGGTGTTCCTGTACATTTTATTTTTATATGATTTAAAGTCTTGATATTGTAATCTACCTTTAGTGGGAAAGATAATCATAAATTTAAGTTAAATAATTCATTCCCAGCACCCTGATTTTATGTAAACGATAACAACAAATTAATTGTAAATTCTAAAATATTTACGAAATAAGTTGGAACAAACTTTTTTTCCACTCCAACATCGTTAAACTTAATTTTGAACATGTACAAACTATTTATTATTTTCCTTTCCCTCTTTCTTCCCATCCTCCTCTTCCAACTTTGTCTAAACTTCACACACAGCATTGACACATCCGCAGTCAAGTTTAGCGAAACGTACGACAACATCCCAAAGCACAAAGCTATCGTTGGCATATCAACTGAATACACCAATGTCATTTCACCACCAAACTTTATCGCTATAAATGAACAACACACAATTATAATTGCAAAGTTCATTAAGATAATACCCAGCTGAATCCGAATAGCATTATTTGTTTCAGTAATAAATATTTGAATATGCATGTATCTTAACAGAATAAAATTTAAGTGATATGTTTTATCTCTCTTCATAATATCAGTTATATAACTCATGATATCATCGGTAAAGAAAAAGCCAGTCATTACTAGCGCTACTCCAAGAATGGAAAGAGTCCAGAATATTCCATTTCCCATAACAAGTGCAAAATATCTTGGTGGAAGCCAAAGCCAGTGCTCCTTTACTAATCCAGGAATAACAAATGTGGCTATTGACTCGGACATCGGGAAATGTTTCATGATCAGAAACACAGGATCCAAATCTGCACTTAATATCTGTGAGCATGTAACTAAGGTTATAATGAAAGCGAGGCGTAAAAAATAAATGATAGCGACTATTCCATTTCCTGCGAAACGGAGTTTGGCTTTCGTACTAAAAAAGAAAGGTGAGTTGGAAGATGGAGCTATTCCCGATTTAATTTCTCTCCGGTGATTAGCCAGACACACTGCGACCCCGTTCATAATGCTACAAATATAATATCGTTTAGCAACGGTGATATACATCAAGGCGCAAATGGTAGCCATGCCGCCTGCATAATCCCATATAAAAGCACCTTCAATGTAAGTTGGATGTGTTGATCTATCCTCTGATTTATACGTAACTATAATTCGGAATATGGTAAGTAAGAGAAAGAAGAAGAAGAGAATGGGTGCGGCACATACGAAGCTAAAGTAGATGAAATGATGAAAAAGCAAAAGTTTTGGACAGGATAGCTTAAATGACTTTTTGGAGATTTTTATGGGAAGCTCAGGCCCTAATAATTGATAGAATAGAAGTATTTTGTAGAACTCTATTAAAACGATTTCACTTCGTAGCATTGTTTTAAGTGAATTATATAAGCTTCAAATGACTTAACAAAGACAGAAGATAACTGGTGTTAAAGGCTTCCTGCTTCAGACGTTTCCGATAAAGTTAGATGTACCGATGTTTCTTTCTTTCTTGCTTTATTTGCAACAATTCATGCTTTCTCATGTTGTCAATCACTAATCACTATTTTTAAACAGCGGCTCAGTTTTATGTCAATTATTTAAATTAATTTTACAATGAATTGAAGGTCTGCAAAAATGAATGGTAATTTTAACAAAAATCCCTGGTTCTCAAAAATACTACTTTGGATTTTCCAGGAAATGACAGGTTATTAAGAACAACTTAAAAAATGATGCGTTGGATTTTACCTGTAATTTGTAATAATTAATTTTTGGTATATATTTTATTTACCTTCTGACCCATATATTATGACTTTATGAAAGAATACGAAAATATTTATTATATTTGCAATACTGCCGGATGGAAGTTTCAAAAGATATTATTATCTATGCTATAAGAATAATTTTATTCCACCTATTTATAAACAATAGGATTAAAAACCAAAAATATCAGAGGAAAGTAGTTGTTGGAAAGAATTTAGAAAATATAAGATGACTGGTTTCCTTCTTTCCAAGTTTAGTATTGATTTAACCCAAGTCATAAGTTTTCCTGCCTGCAGATCAGGATATTTGTTTGCCAAGCTAAATGCTTTACGTCATGGTACGTTATCTGCTTGATGAAGTAATTATTATACTGCTCCCCAAAATAATCGTTTGTCCACCTAGAAACCCTTTTTCTTATCTTATCTGAAATGAGTTATTCACCTGACCTGAGTTAAAATGAGCTCAGTCGAGTCACTGTACATTCGCTTATCACGGGATACGCGATGGATTCAAGAACAATCCATCAAATGTTTGCCAATTTACTCAGTTAAACTAAAAAGTAAATTTTATTATATAATTGCTCAATTAACTAATTTTAATCTAATATTTCGAACTTTTTTTCTTGTAGAATGGCATCTCAAAAGGAAAAGAAAGTTGTGGAGAATTGGGAGCGCATTGCAGCCTGTTGCTTTGCAACGCCCTATGTAGTTTTTAAACGGGGTCATGGAAAGGACTGCTGTATAAGTGTTCTCTTGCAGTGTTTCTGTAAACCACTCTGCCTAGATACCTGTCACGCTTGCACTTTTGTAGGAAAGCCGGCTCTCCCAGGAAGTCCTTGTGCAATAATTGCTACTCATCAGGAAATGATGCCGATTACGCATCAGCCAAGATATCAACTTTAAATTAATTTATTTAATTTAAGCATAAATTTGATATTTTTATAAGATTCTTAAATGTTGTAGATATAATTACTCAATTTTGTGCTTTCTAACATTAAATTATAATTTAAAAACCAGATAATTTAAAAATCAAATGAAAATTTAATTAAAAAAGTTTTCGACAATTTTCTTCAACTTAATTATCCGTAAAATCCATAACCACCGTATCCGCCACGGAAGCCGCCATATCCTCCTCTGTAACCGCCAAACCCACCATAACCGCCATATCCGCCGAAACCTCTTCTGAAGCCCCCGTATCCGCCATAGCCACCATAACCGCCGTATCCAAACTGGCGCTTGTTTCTTATCAATCCTGCAAGTGAAAGTATTTCATTTAGTAGTCTAATTTGGAAGTCATATTTTAAATATTTAATTGCAATATAATTACCTTCACTGACAGCCTGCTGAGAAGCCACGTTTGAGTATGAATCAACCTCTACATCCGCGTCTTCAGGGATAACTAGCGAACTGGCAATTGTCGCAAAGTAAGCGACAATCACTGCAATCGTTAAAAATAAGAATTTCATTTTGCTTCTAAAAATTAAAAAAAAAAAACAGAATGCTCTTCACTGTCTAGACAAGAATGAATATTCTGTATCCAATAACCGCATTTATATATTCAGTCTGTTTCAAACAACGAATGTCAAACTAGTAACTAGTCATT
>JAHZMU010001548.1:0-14670 GCA_027743725.1 Rambutsinella grinnellia
GGTTTTAGGAAGGGGTCCTTAAGATGATGACGATATCCCTTCAAGTATCCCATCATCGTCACCATCCACTTAAATGTGCTATAAATTCAACTTTTATTTCTCCTCGAATTTGTTAATTATTAAAGCTTCGTTTCTGTCCTTTCAAAGTGAGAAAGTACAAGTCGTAAAATGAATACTCTGGATAAAAATGTGAGCGTGTTTACTTTAGACTTTGGTCACGAGCCAGAACACCGAACGCTGAAATAGATTTAGTGAGAACACATTTTATACTTTTTACTATCACAATAATTTCATTATCCCATTCATTCCATTTTTAATCTCTGTGAAAAGTGTGCTCTGTATTTACTCTTAAACACCTTGGTTAAATACTCGCGAGTAAAACCACCAAACCAGTAGCAAACACGAGAGATTCAGTGGCTTACAACTTTTTTCCGTTTCACATTTTACGACTTTTTTACGACACTCTAAAGTTCAAAGGAAATACGTGTTAATTAAATTTAGATCTTTAGAGGAATGGAGTAGGTGGTTACACGAAACACCGAAGCTCATGAAAAAGAAAAACTACTAGTTTGATGGAAAGTTAATGCCTTCTCCAATTACATTCTTATTGCTAACCCATTCTGAAAATAGAGCTTCTCCTTAAACCGTGGAGAAAACCTCCTTTTGATTAATAAAATTGATATGGATGGGCTATTAATTTAATGCTGCTATTGAGTGCAGCCAATCTTGCAATTTCATTAGGAAAACCACATTTGAGCATCATCTTTAGTTGTAGTGCACCACCTTCTATACAACAAATATCACTTTACCTCGACGAATCACGTACGAAGACCTGTAACAAGTTCGTTCTTCCGTTTCCATTAAAAACTCTTAAAATAATTGCAATTCTCGTTAGTTAATTGCCCTATAGAATAACTTGTATGAATAAGAAACTCATCAGATTTCAGTTCTCTTAAAAAAACTAGTTTTATGCTTGAAAAGATTCTCGCCAAAAGCAAAATCCGATCCCACCTCTTCTTCTCGGAGGTGGGCTGTGGGCTTCCCTTCTTCCGAGAAAGGTGGTTAAGGTAATGATAACCGTAATGATGATTCCCAAATCAATACCCATGTCGTACCTACAAAACCCCGTTTTTTCTTCGACCATCATCATCATTTCCACAATCACAACAAAAGAAAAGGGATCAGCGGAAGGAGAAAAAGGGCCGCTTGGTTTGAGTAAATAGGAGCTTTTTGTAACTCCTTTCCGAATCGATTATTGGTTACTGCACAGCAATGGCTTTCAACTGGGTTGCTCGTTGGCATTTACTCTAGCTCCCCTATTGAGTTGTCGCGGTATCTATGTAGGAGCAAGGGTAAGAATGAAATTTTTTATTGTATCAACAACCAATCCATTTAATACGATTAAGGTATTCATATTATGTAGAATAGTAAAGGAAAAATCAAAAGTGCTTTTTCATTTACTCTGCACACGTCCTTCCTACAATACCTTGTGCGTGTGACATGGCCCAAGCTAAAATATAAAAGTGTCATGTCCAACTGCCATAAATGTTTATGAAAAGAGAGGAAAAAATGTCAAGAAAAATCTATGCACACCCGCACGACTCGTTTGACAGCGTTTGATAAAAATATTTTTTTCTTCACTCGCTAATCAAATAGACAGAATGTTTTGCTTGAAGGAAAAAACAATCCACTTCTGAAAGCGTTTACATGTTGGAGCTATACCTATAGAGAGCGAGATGGTGTGATAGCTACCGACGTTCTGATGTGAATAATAAAAAATATGAATAACCAATTTATGTTGAGAGAATGCACAAAACTCTGCATTCGAAAATAGAAAAGGTAAAAAATAGAGCCTTTTTATGACACATTTTTGTTCTTGGGTTATAAAACCATCTCCTGGACGGTAAAAGTCCATTTTTGGGTAGTGTTCACTCTGGACTTTTATTGGAGGTTCCAGGTCACGTTTGTGTATTTTTTAAGAAAGAAAAATACCTTATTCTTTAAATAGCTTGTAAATAACTAAAAAAAAGTGGAGGGAAGGGCCGACCTGTATTTTTTAAAGGAATTTTTTAACAGGATGTACCGGGTGAATTGCTGTTATTTTGTAATAATAGGACAAGAACTTTTTATAACCCTACTAGCTAGGAAAAACAGAAGGTGTTCCCATTTTAACTTTAAAAAGGTCTAGCCCGTAGCACAAGCTACTTACTGAAGTGATTGACAAGCAGTTTGCTTCTGTTTTTTAAGAGAAAAGGATTTTTCTTGAATGGGAACAACCATACTGTGAAGTGACATAGAAAAAAAGAGCGTGAGACTATTTTATTTTTGTAACGGGAACGGGTACAGAATCTTTTTACTCATCTCAAGTCTGCATTTTTTATCTGTGGAAGATACAACCTTTGGATCTTTTCTTCCGAACACGAAAATAAATATTGTAAAGCTGTTATCAAAAGCATTTAAATATATCCGAATACCACATACTATATCACTCGGTGCGGAGTGGCACGAGGGCAAACTGTTTAAATTTTTCCCCTTTTCATCAACCCAATACATTACGTGTAATCTATTAGCCCGGAAACTGAATGTGAACAAGTTAATCCTTTCGCTTGGAAGCTGGGAAGAAAAAGTTTGATGAAAAATCCGTCGAAAATACACACATAGCTCTACTCTCTTTACAATTTACTGCTCTTACTGGTGTGCTGTTTAAATTGAAATTTCGAAAAAATATCTCGCATCACAGATCACCATTAACGTTCCTTTTTTCCAAAGCTAAATATAGGAAGAGGGATTTAGGGAGCGGAATCAAAATAAAATTTTGGAATCTTTACGACTCCATTTACAACTCATCACGGGGGTATATGCTTGCTCCTCACATGATTAATTTCTTTGGATGAGAGGAAAACTACAACTCTTGAGGGTGTATAGGTGCAGAGCTTTTCCCTTTTCCCTCATTTAAATCTATTTTCATTCCCCAATTGGCAACGTGCTCAATCATGTTTAAGCACCATTAGAGTTGTTTTCAAGACAGTTGGAAAGCGTCTTAACTCTTTTTCCTTGCGTCAGTATGGAGTACGGAGAATGTTTAAATCGGTAGGGATTAAATAAGATGGATGAATAGCAGATTCTGTCACTACGATTCTAGGATTTAATTTTTTAACAGAATATTTTAAAAAGATTCTAAAAATATTCACTAGACTTTTTTCTTACGTGATCAAACCAATAAAAAAAGTTTTCTATGACGTACTTCGAAGATAATGACCATCCGAAACTTTCCCATTGTTCATTTCCCATCAATTCCATTTAATTTCTCTATTTACCCAACAAAGCCAAATGACCATTAGGAATATTACTAGAAAAAGCGCAAAAACTTTCCCATTCTCCATGCTTTCCCTTTCCATGTCTAGTTTGAGTTGTGCATATGAATGAGCAATTCGTTACATAATTTCCTTTCATCTCTTTGCAAACGGAGAAATCCATGAGTGACTTGTAACACGCCGATTATTTATGGAGACACTGACACTCATTACAGCCATTACAAGTTGATGAGCAACTTAACAACGGTGGCCCTAATACCCTTTCGCACATCTCGTAATCTCATATAGGCGCAATAGTCATAATAATAATAATAATGCTATTACTATTACTGCTACTTCTTTTTCCTACTTTTACCACACACAAGAGCGACTATACAAGAGCTGAACTGTAGGTCGGTGTTTGTTGAACTGTTGCTTTTCTCTTACCACCATCATCGTATAATGATGATCAACATCATCAATGAAATGTTGACTTTTCTCGTCCTGCTCCCGACACTAATGGCCTTTATAGGCTCACCATTTATTTGGATTTTTCATTTGTGAATTAAAATACAAAACCATACAACATTCCAATCGTACGGCCTTGCTCGGAGAGAAAGAGTTGAAGCTCAAGCCAGTTAACTTTAATACGATATAAACTTCAACAAACATTTTATTCATTACTTCATCAAGGCGGCGCTATTATTACCACTGCATTTCGCATTCTCTCCATTTTTTCCCAACTCTTGCCACACATCTCCATAATTATATAAACATCAATAGTTTCTGATGTTGATGATGTGATCAACATTTACAAATGTACTGTGAACTACTATCAATCTCTGGTATAAGCTGATCCCAAATGGTTTTGGGGGAAGATAGTCGATCTCATAAGCAGACACCTATGGCACCCATATTCATATGGATGTACAAGCTTAACAGCCATTTATGGACATAATATGACCATTACAATCATTATCATTATTATTATTGCTATGTTATTGCCATTAATGTGCGCACTCGTCTTTTATAACTATATGCAAAGGGAGAAGAGAGAGATGACGGGGAGTAAAAGTTCTCCACGTTAATAATGTAAACGGCAAAGTTTACGAGGTTGGAGCTCTCTCCTCCACCTTCCTAATAACATTGCAATTGTACGTGTCTTTTTTGTTTTTATGCCTCCTTTTCAGTAGCCGAACCCATCTCTCATCTCCCTATCTTCCCAGGCAATAATAATCATGAGCGTAATCGTAGTCTCATCTTAATGTTCATTAAATTATGCAATGAGCATAACCATGAAAATTGCTGGGGAATTGCTTCCGAATGATATTTATGGATTTTGCAAGGGGCGGTAAGAGTACCTCTTAAGAAGTCAAAAGTTTACTAAAATGTGCAAAGATATACGATTTTCACAAGTAATTTCGCTCCACTTTGAATGAGCAGTAAAATCTGCTGATTTGCTTACCTGTGTGTGAAAAGGCTCAGAATTGATTAATCGTTTAAGGGAGTAAATGGCACTATTTATAGGTTCTTTATGGGATAATGTGGGAAATTGAGAGTGATATTAAAGCAATTTTGGATGTAAAGGGAGGAGGTGAAGGAATTTGGGAATTAGGAGGGGTAAATGGTGGGAGCGAATTCCAATTAAACGTTATGCGTAAGACTAGTGAGAATATGGTTGGTTTGAAGGTGGTTGCGAAATTGAGAAGTGATTGGCTTGAAAATATTGATCAATTGGAATTTTTCACATCAAAATACAGGGAAATATCAAATCTGCTATGAAAAAGTCCATACCACATCCTTTAATACTAATATTGGCGTTAAACTAGTTAAATGTTATTTTTCTTACCAATTCTTTCGTCTACGAAGCTTTTCTCCAAAACTGGAACTATTTGCTTTCATTTTTAATTCACCCAAACTCACACTTGAAACAACCAATCACCTACAATAAAGGACAACGTTTTGCAATAAATTTCACTTAATTATTTGCTTATACAGTTTAATTTGCACTTTAATAACAGCGTATATTGGAAAGCACCAATATGTTTATACTTGTATCTATAAATAAATACATTATTACATATCCAATCCATCGTAATACATTTCTTTGCTTTTTTCACATAATACTTGATATATTACTGGATGGGCTATTTCGGTGTCCAATTCTGTGGAAAAGTGTACACATCAAAATGGCTTCGGGAGAACCGTTATTGGATAATTTTGAGCATTGAAAAACACGGAGCGATAAACCCGTAAATAGTAATCGGTATCCCACTTCCCACCTCATAATGTTCAATGAATGATTCATTCTTTGAATGTAGAGGGATGGTCATAATGAAAAGGATTCTGGGCCCTTCATCCCTTCCAGATGGAAGGGGAAGAGGGATGAATGGTGTGGTATTCTGGTGTACTTTACCGTTAACCTGTTTATGCTTTTTATGTAGCTTATCCATAAAATCCAAGCATTCTGGTGCAAATCTCAAAGTTTGCAATGACACAATGCAAAAAAATCAAATATTTATGGAATATCAGCATCTAAAAATTTGTTTGCGAGTGATTTACCTGTAAATGTTTGTTTTAACATATTTTTATATTTTTTACAAAAGCATTACGTAAATCTAGACTGAACTAGAATAAAACTAATAAAAAGTTTTACAACCATTGCATTACTCTTGAGGGCAGAGTGAAAAATTTAGATGAACTTGAAAATAGCATAATTATCCAAATAAATCATGTTTCAAGTCAGGTCTTTCCTTGCATCATCATCACCACTTCTTTAAGGCGCTTCCCCGACTTTTATTACCCAAAACCTTTTAGAAAAAAATCTCCGCAACGCAACACCTGACTGTTCATTATTTACTACCTGAATCTTAACAATTTACTTTGTCATGCTCATTTTTTTTCTGTTGGACACAGTAATTTAGAGAGAGAAAAAATTACAAGCTAAAAACATTTCGCAGAGGTTTGTGTGCCACCACTAAACTTCCACGAATGCATATTGTTCATAGAGCTATTCCCTTTGTACCATTTTTTCATATTTTCTCTCTCAGAGCGACGACAAACGACTCAAACAATATATGAGTAGAGTCACGTCCTCAGCTTTAATCTTACAGGCTCTGCATGCAGATGAATTTTTACTGGAAACGTGAAAAAGCTTAGAGAAGCCGAGCCTTTTCTCTTTCCAAAAGCATAATTTTATTCGATATTATACACGCATGCATTTCAGCTTTTGCTACGAACCGATAATACGAGAGCCTTTTAGACTCAGCTCGTTTTAAATCGTTCACGCAGAGCAATCATGCAATCAAGTGTAGCTCCAAGGAAGATCTAAATCTGTGAGCTTCTCGCAAAGAGAAAAAGGGGAATGCGGATTATTGTAAACATATAGCGAAAGGAGTGGGGCTGAATATCAAACGGGAAAGCGAAAAAAAAATATTTTGACTTTCCACGAGGCAAAGAAAAACTCTTGCCTTGCAACATTTCAGCTTTGCCTGTATTTTCGAGATAAAAGCTGTGTAGATGTTGAGCTTTCAAAAATTTAAATAGGGTATTTTCTACTCTCTTGCTCTATAGACTCTAGGTTTTTGTAGGGTGGTGGTGATCTCACTGATGTTTGTGATCTCACATCCTTATACTTATATGACGGGAAATATTTTGAAGTTTGCTCAAGTAACTTTTTACTGAGCGTGACTAGCAACGTACTCATGTATATAGTTTTATAGAAGAAGTTGAGACTCAAGTCATAACAAACTTTTCTCTATAAGTTTAGACTAGTTGGGATCGGTTTGCATTTATTGAGATTGTGTAAAAAGCTGAAAGAAATTCCGAACCGATCTCATCTCCCTTTCTTCCCATGTGCAATAGAAGTTGAAACTGCTTTGAAATTTAAATGCTGATGTTGCTCTCTCTCCTTAAGAGTTACCAGCTTTTGCTCTTTTCTACCTTGTCAGGAAAGCACAATAGGAGAGGGGTACATGCCTAATATAGCGAGTTGAAATTCTTGTCTGGATATTTTTTACAATGATTTTTTGACACTGGCAACTTCCAGAAAGGACTGAAGGAATGTATGAATAGAAAAGTCCGTATGTACATAATGCAATGGGATCATTATCATCATGAAAATGAGTAGACTCTTGCTCTCTCGCAGCTCTTCTTTTACAAAAGTTTAAAACCTGATTTCACTTTTGTCCCTGGCTTATACACTTTAAATTATTCGCTATAGTCATCCACTTAGGTTGAAGAATAGCGAGTATTATTTAGTTATTATGGTGGTTGCCATCATCTATAAATTTTGGATGCAACAAAAAGGCACTCGAAGAGAGCAGAGGTGATTTAATTCTCTCATCTTTTAACTCTTTGAGGATGTGAGAATGGAGGGAGAGAACATGTTTTATTTGGAACGGAGAGAGAGATAAAAGAATATCTTATGTAATGCAGTTTTTTCTCAAGAGTTGCATAATTTATAGCTCGTGTTCCGTAAAAATATGGAGGATTGAAAAGACTAATGAAGAAAATACAAAAGAAAGTGAAATGTGCAATAATTCATCTTGAAAGCATTCATAAATGCATTCTGAAATGCTATGGGGCAAGGAGAAACTGAATATTTAATAAGTGGGATTAAAAAACCCAATCACATTCTAGACTAGTGAGCTGGACTAATCCAAAATAATTTCCCAATCGGCATATTACCACCTAGCATGATCTCTTTTCCATCAACCTCCATCGCTGTACCAACTCATTCGACAGAGATAGAAACAGAGCTTCAATGCTAACTCATTTCACATAATAATGAGCCCATAACAATAATGATTAGTCGTTAGAATTGTCAATTAGGTGTTTTCAGTGTACTTCTCTAAACATTAATAAAGAGTAGATTATTCATTCATTATCCGCTTCAGTTGTCAGTCACTAAAAGTTGCATAGAACTTTCCAACTCTTGCCGCTCTCTGAGATACATCGTCCATGTAATCATTTCCCCGTCTATTTGAGCGAAGCAGGTTTACAGTAATTTTTTAGTAATTTTTAAACAGCTCTCCACTACTACAATCATCCTTGATTATTGTCAGTTTGGAAGTTATTATCAGGTAGTCTCGAGGGGAATAATAGAGGGAAAATATATCAAAAGGGGAAACATCTTACAACATTGTATAGAGTGTGTACGTAGATGTTTAAATGAATTCAGGGGAAGGATGCTAATGACTGAAATACGTAATTTACTTAATGTTTTATTCATATAGGTCGAGGATTTTCATCTCATTTTGTGAAAAACTCTGTGAATAACACAGACAAACACATGCGCATCAGAAATCGTGGAGCAGAATCGGCTTGAAGAGAGATGAGATGATTTTAATAATGTATCAAGCATCGGCGATCTTTTTTTCAAGAAGGTTGTCATTCATTCTGTACAGGTCTGGTTGGGTTAATGAATTGGGAGAATAAAGCTTTTAGTCAATATGCCAACTTGCAATATTCTTAAGAGATAAGCAATGTTATGTTCCTTCTGAAAGAATTTACTCAGTCAAAACTCGCAACAACAATTAATCACATTTGGAATGAGCAGACAAGTTTGGATGTGACATATGGGATGAGTCTGTGAGTTTTGTGGAGCTCTGGGCGGAATACATAATATTATGAGGTAGTCAATGATAATGAATATTTCATTGGATTAACTCTTGAATGCTAAAGAAATCTCAAGGTAGCTTGTTTAAATAAATTTGATGATAATAAAGTGTCATGTCATACTAATGAAGTGTAGGAAAAATCCTTCAGCAAAAATCTCAACCGTTTATTTAACTAATATTTTGCTCGTGTTATTCTTGACATTTCGTCAAAGGTTTAAAAACAAGTATTTTGGTAAACAGTTAGTTTATTGTTTTATGAAAAGCTAATTCCATTTTATGACGAGAGAATTTAGTATGAAAGATTATGGGACGAGTTGTGTGATGGATTATTGTAAATTATGTGTTGAATCAGTTGAAATTATAATGATGAGATTAGTTTGTAGTTTTTAATGTCGTTTATTTAGCCGTCAATGGCAAACGTATGGGGTTCTAGACTTGATGATGAGTGGTTTATGGCAGATTAAATATTTGCGTAATTCTAAACATTCTTAAATAGTATTTTATAATAGTTCTAGAAAGTTGCAGTTTTTGTGTCTTACAAAATGTAATTATGTATAAAGGTTATTTGGGATCAAAAGTCAAATAATTTGTTCCAGATTTTGTAATATGACCTAACTTTGATAAGCTCAAAGCCACCTCTCCAAACTTGTAGGGTTACGTGAATTTTTTGGAAATTCAGATGTAAAAAACTTGCTAACAACAATTATTATATTTGTAAGTTTGCTCATGGCTTGGTTCAAGTGTCAGAATAAGTGTTATTTTACACCAAAAAAGTCCATTTTTATATTTAGTTCAAGTCAAAAGGTTGCATACAATTTTAGAAACAAGTCCGTCTGCATCTCCTTTTCCTAAAGTTAAAAAGGTATTTCCCTTATCCACACGTACACACTCAGCATACAAAAAAGGATGAATGAATGACTACCTCAGTGAATGAAAGTAAGAAGGGCATTTTTTACTTTTTATTTATGGCTCATAAAATAGTTTATGATTCAATAAAATCGCTTGTAGAACATATAGTTTGTCCTGTTAGAGCTAAACTTTACCACAGTAGCTGACTTATATAAGCGCTATCTTTTTTACTACTGCTGATCATGTAAACTGTGTGTTTACAAAGGTATATATTTGCAATTTTACAAATTTATAGGATGAAATTTTACTACGCAATAAAATGCTTTTTAAGGCTCTAAAACAGAGAATTAAGTGCCGGGTGGGCTTGTTTTTTACTACCATAGCTTAGCCCAACATGTGAGTTGATTTGCGAATTGCCGAGTCACTGACAAGATATTTTAAAGATAAATAAAAGGGTATCTTCCATCACTCTTGGAAGTACCATTTTCAAATCAGTTCCATAAAAGACGTTGACGGTGAAGGAGTGAGCATTTCTCTCATTTTTCTTTTCAGTTAAGTGTGAAAATAATTTATAATTAAGACAAGTTAACCAAATAAGTTATAAAGTTAACTAGCATGATGACAACTACACCAAATAAATTTTTAGTGATATGACAAGACAATAAGAGAACTTGCCACTCTCATTCTAACATTTTACAATACCTTAAAAAAGCCAAAATAAACTAGTTGGGTATCCTGTAAAAACAAAAACCCACAACTTTTTCATCCGATGGAAACGTTTGATAAGATTGTCTCGACAAACCCATGTCTGCTCTCTCAAACAGGAATTTTCTCGCATTTGCCAATTTACAGGGAGAACAATGCTTGGAAGAAAATTACAGTGCACCGCTACCATACAAAGCATGGAATAAATTGATCTGTGCTGATAAGTGAAAAAGAAAATTATAAGGTTTGACTAGTTCGTATAGAAAATGAACTCTCGATTAACTATTGGTTAAATTTTTGCTGCCTAATACGGAAACGTAATTTAGCAAAAGCTTTTTCGGCTCTCTTTCTCCCTCCATCATATATAATTGATAACAAGTGAGGATTTATATGCAAAAAAAGTTTGTGCGACTAAATTTATGATTGGAGTTACGTGTGTGTGGGATGGCCACGCTAAACTTTATGCACATAAGTTTTTTTGCGTTATCACATATAGCCATCAAGAGAGTATAAAATATTGCTAAAAGAAAAGGGAAAAAGTGGTAGCCAAGTTGAAAATGCCAGAAACCAGTTAACCTCTAACTTCTCCTGAGCCAAAATGCCAAGGATTTTCATGGATGGTGTAGAGAATTATGCTACGAATTGGATTTATCTCGACAAAATTACCCTGTCAAAAATGTTTATATTCGGATTCGCCATGAAATTCCAACGAGGAGGAGAGACAAAGAAGGGTGAGTATAAGCAAACCTGATATTCATATTCTGAAATGGTATGGTACACTCGTCTCTTGTTGAAAATATTATGTAGAAAGTAAATGTTGAAGTGGTAGTTTCTTGAGTAGTTCACTACTGGCTTAGTTTTTTTTATATTATTGGCAAAATGGACCGGTTGTTGTGCAATTTTTCTGATAGTTATAGCCCTTGTAAATGGCATGACCTAAACCTACCACAAAAATGTGCATAATGTGTCTGAGGTAAATGAATTCATTAAATTAAATTAAATGAGTACAACTTAAATTTAATGTGCACAAACAAAACATTAAATTTTACGCATGTTATATATTTTTTCTTTAAAGCTAAATACTATATGGGCACTGTCTGCACCTCTCATACGTGATGGTGGTTTATAGGCCTGCTTTTCTGTATAAATTCTCCGAAAAGGTCTCCGCTAACGAGGATTTTTGGTTGTTTAAACCGCCTACTTAAAAACGAATTGTGAACATTACTATTTGGTGAAAACTATGGAGGCTCTATATAACTTTCGGTTTTCTTTTTTACACTTTCATAACATTTTTGTAGTATTCGCGTTAATTAATTACGACAGATATGGTGAAGTTTACAGTAACGCATTCCTTTCTAAAGTATTATATTTTCTAAATGAATTCAAATGTTGCAAATTATTATCAGGAGTTCTTCATTTTTTGCAGTTTGATAAGCGCTAATCTAATCCTAATTAACGACTGGTTTCACTACCTTGTAGGAAGCAGAAGAACATCCACATATTTATCTCTAGTCTTATCTTCTGTTGACATTTCTAACGCTGATGTCTACATTTGATTGTATTTGTAGAGTCATCAAGAATTTTTGCAACATTTTTAAATTACATGTGAACATCATGGGAAAAATTATTTGCCTTAAGACATCACCTTCCTCTTTGAACTTTGCCATTCTTGCAATTATTTTCCCTTAAATACCATCCAGCAAAAAGCTGTTGAAATGTTACACAATTTACTATCGTAATTAAACTCGGAAAAGAGTTATCTAAACATCTCTAGAAGAAAAAACTAACCAACTCAAAAAAATAATTATTCTTTCCGCCAATTGCAAATTTAACAATGGCACTTGTAATATCTTTGTGGGAATGGATTTATTGCGTGTATGTAGGTATTATACAAATAGGCAAAAATCTTATATAAAGTATATATTGCTCAGCATTTTGAAAAAAAGGTTGTCTTCATTCCCAGTTATCGTCCCACTCTCCTTTCTCTCTTCGTAACCACACGTTCGAGAGAAAAAAAGTTGTTTGAGCTTCACTCTTTTGTTCTCTTTGCTCTTCTAATCTCCTTCCTTGCTCTGGGCTGGGTTGGTTTAATGGCCGCCACGCAAGCGTTTCCAGCTCCTTTCAGTATCACGAAGAGGACGGCGAATGTATTGGAAGGGAAGGCTTGGCATCCTTCTACATCCTAACCATACTCATGGCTCACTAGTTTTCTTTTCAGGTTTTCTCAACACTTTCAAACACAAGTTTTATCTCGCAGCTGCCGCAACATGCTCCATCCTTATATGTTCTATCTGGATTCATTTTCTATCAAATTTTCTCAACATTACACACTTTCCGTATAAAAAATCATGAACATGGTTATACTCACTGTTCTGTGCAGGTTATGCAAACATTGTTTTTTCTTCAGTTCAATCTCTCCTATGACGATCCCCTCTTTGAGAAAAGACCGTCTCCTTTCAGAGCTCGGAGGCAAAAGTGAGAGATTCGGAAAGTCGGGATTGGAGACATGGATGGGGTTAGGAAATTGCTATACACTGCATATTATTTTTACCTGGCAAATGTTAAATATTTTCTGTTAAAAATATTAGATAACATTTTTGTTAACGTTTTTTCTTAACAAAGTCATGTCTCCTGAGAAAATCAGTGAAATTGATTATCACCACAATTTCCAACTTGATCTGATTTCATTGGAATGTTGCATTTTTTTAAAGCAAAAAAATAGACAGACTTTAGATATTTTGCTGCGCAAAGATAATTCTAAAAATGCTGATATGAAACAAAAGCTGATACTAATGCTTCTTCCCTTCCATCACCACTTTCATCCCATTTACTAACCTCTTGTCCTTTCGCCTTCGTGTAATAAAAGAATGACTGTAGTTCATAAAAATGCACTCTGTGTGTGGTCTGCTCAAGCTCATTCGAGTGGTTTCTTGCAAGACGTGGTGGAGAGAGAGAGGATGAGCAAATCGTAATTGTTCTTTCTTCATAGTGCTGCCTACTATGATTCAAATGGGGTATTACAATGGGCAGTTGTAAAAGTCGTGGGGTTGCAAGATAAAACTGACTAATCATTAAGAGTTTAAATTAGAATATTGTTAGCTTAGGAACTACTGTGATTGATTAGTTTTGTAAAGATACAAGCATAAATTGCAATTGCTATAAATTCAGCTCCTGCTTCCAATATCTGTTGTCACCCTCTTCCAATTTATGCCGACCCTGTCAATCCCAATCCTTCAAGCAACACGTACCCTAGAAAAAGGGTCATCTCATCTCACACGCTCCGCCACAAAAATGCATACTCATAAAGTAAACGATCGCGCCGGAGAGATGACCATTAACGATAAGAATTAACAGCGTTAATACGGTCATTACAAGCCACTAAATGGCTGCTCTAATGGACAATAGGCTATTTCAAACGTTCATACTGAACCTCTTTTTTTCTACTAGCTCCCCATCAAATATTATTTTTGTGAATTTGGCGAGCAAGTCAAAGTTTTTTTAAAGATAGTGGTCAGTTGTGTACGTGTGTCATGTTCATACAAATCCAATTTAGACGTGCTCTATTGTCATTTTATCTGTAACGGGGTTGACTACAAAGGGAAACAATTGAGATAAAGGACAGTGCTTTTCATCATCTTGTTCACAGGCTATTAACGCCTTGCAATGTCATTAAAATAGATTATTTGTAGATTGGCAGGTTATGTTTATAATGTTGGGAGAGAACAAACATTGTTTGTATGCAGAGCATAACCTTCGAATAATAAAATAGCAATTGACTGGTCAGCAAGAAAGAACCTTTTTATTAATTGCTATTACCAAATTTGCCTACACTTAAAATTACTTTATCAAAAGATGCTTTCACCTGCGACTTGCGACCCATTTGGAATATTTTTCAACTCAAATTACTATTGATTCTGAAAGCGGCATTCTTTTCTGATAATTATCATTACTCCCTTAATGAAGTGTGCTGACAGCTGCGAAAGGAAACTCATTTCCAACTTCCCCTTTTACTCCGCATTCTTTTCCTAGTAAAAAAACAAGAGGATTTTGCTAAATGAAATTTTTCGTAATTGAACGCAGCACATGAGCCACTTAGACTTGGGAGTTTAAATTAGAATATTGTTAGCTTAGGAACTACTGTGATTGATTAGTTTTGTAAAGATACAAGCATAAATTGCAATTGCTATAAATTCAGCTCCTGC
>JAHZMU010001549.1:0-18746 GCA_027743725.1 Rambutsinella grinnellia
TTCTGTCCAGCTTCTGATCTAGATCATTCCATGCCATAGATCAGAAATGAAAATTCATATCTGTCCAAGATATGAAATGATCTGAATCTGGATCATATCTATGGACAGGTTTTTTCACTCTAACTTAAATACTAATATGCAATAAGTTTCGCATTAGAGAATTCTCCCTTCTGGACAGCAGAGATCAATCATTGTGAAAAGCTTTAAGATAAAAAAGGCAATAATCTAACAAATAAATTATCAATATCCTATTAATTTGTTTATAACTTTTCGCACTACACTTGCTCTATAAAAGCTGTATTCATCCTCCCTCTCCCTACAAACTTTGTAGCCTTTCAACTCCCCACATATCAAACTCCCTCTTGACCCATCCCCACAGTCCTCATCCTTCTCACAAACACAACTATCAACAATTGCACAATGCTCCACATAACTATCCAGCGAAGTTTTCTTCAGTCCATATTTCATCCTCCTCCCAAAATCATTCATGAAAACCTCATTTGGATCGAATTCATTCATAAACCTCCTAAATCTAATATAATTTGGATACGCCTTTTGGATAACTTCAAAGCTACTATAATACAATCCATTCTTCCCCCAGTGTGGCCTTCCCTGATGCTTATCGAGCAAAGCTTGTCCAATAGCCTGCGACCCAGCCATATACATGTAAGGCTCTTTAAACCGATTTATCTTCGGAGCCATAACCCACTCAAAAACAGCCGAGTCCCTTCCCCCGTTCATTAATAGTAAACCAGGCGAATTAGAAGCAAATCTAATAAATATCCCATCTAATGAAAAATCAACCGGGTAGTCATCCAAAATCTCCCTAATTGTCTTTAATGATGGCAAGAGCTCTTCTAATGGAATGGCTACAGACAAATCATAATCATCCACACTATCCATTCCATAATCCCACGCACACCCTTCACAAATATTAGTCACCATTTTATGAAAATATCCAGTCGGGGGCTGCGTTTTACAACTCAATTTTAAACTGTTCTTTTCCGTAAACATCGGCGTCCTCCCCGGAATCCTTCTGGTTAATGACAGCTTCCCAAAAGCTTGCAAGACAAACATTCCCAACTGATCATTCTCATCCGCCATCGCCTCCAATCCATTATTAACTCCTATGGCCTCATCCAAACTAACTTCTGGGATAAAATGGGTTTCACATTCACCCGGCGCACTAGTTGGGAGTCGGGTTTGAACTGACAACACAACTTGTTTTATTGATGGATACCACCAAAAGTGGAACCTGTCCGAAGTATTTAAGTACTGCATTATTTGGTTGGCCTGGCCTTCCCCTTCGAATAAAATGGAGTCTTTCATTGGAAAATGTTGCATTTGAATTTTAAACTGGGGCACAGTATTCACTCTGACCTCATAAACAATTCCGAGCAAACCCAAATTGGGTCTAAAAGCATTTATTAATTCGTGCTCTGAAATATTTCGAACTCGACCCAGTCCATCTACAACTATTAAGCTTTGCACAATCGCTACGGCAGTAGCAGGGTCAGTCAAATGACCTGTTCCGTGGATTCCACAGCCGAGAATTCCTCCAATTGTTACTCCAGCAAACGTTGGAAGACCCAAAATGGTACGACCCAATTGGTGCAAATTGTCGGTTAATTGCTTGACTGTTGCGCCGGCTCCGATTGTTGCAATTTGGGTTGAAGGGTCGTATGAAAAATGGTTTATTCTGCGCATGCTGACGGGGACGCCGTCAGTGCAGATTACGTCAGTTATTGAATGGCGGTTTCCTAATGGTTTTATAGTGAAGTTGTTGGCTAATGCTTGATTAACAATTAACTGGAGGTCGGAGAGGGAGCGAGGCTTAAATGGCTTAGAAGCGGAGTGGCAAATCATCATTGATGGTTGGTAGGAAGTGTAATTAAATCCCAGGTTTTGATTAACCCTGAAAATGGAGTAGAAATTTAGGCATTAAAATAAATAAAATTAAAGATTGACTTACATATCATATTGCCCCAGGACAAAATTAAATAATGATGCAATAAAAATGTATCCACACTTGTACGTGCAGCGGTTACACATATTTAAACTAAAAAAATGAAATTCCTTTAAACATGCTTAATAGTCGTGAACACGTAGTTGAGTGACGAGTAATCAATCCCTACATTTTTACCTAAGCAATTCCAAAGATGATGGATTAGCAATAGAAACAATGGAAACAGGAAACGATGTATTTCTATTCCAATCTTAAAGTAATGCTTAGTCATGTAAAAGACAAAGCAGTGTAGCATCTCTTGGCATCTCCACAATTAGTATTAAATCAATTAAATAAAATTACAACCTTCATGTCTGACGCTTTGTTTTAGTACAAATAAAAATGATTTGAGATTGATTAAATCATTTAATTGAAATGCATAAAGTTTGATCAAGCAATTAAATCAAGAATTGGACAAGTTCCTTATGAAAAGTCATGAAATGAAAAGGAAGCAAGTCATGCAAGGAAAATTTCAATATTGATATCGTTTACGATAAAAGTATTTATGAAAAGTCTTAATGAAACAATAAAAGTATGATAAGCAGAGCCACGTCTTTTAATAAGCCTGCTTATCCTTTCACACTTAAAGCGTCTGCCGATCATGCGCCATAACAAAATAATTTGATTTGCTCTTCTAAATAACATTCATTATTTCATTTGTTATTTATTGGTATATTGGCAAAATTAAATACTATAATTTGTTACGCAATTTATTACCCGTAATTTACTACTTGAGATCCTAGTTTTTTCCTAAACTATAAAATTTACCTTTGAAGAATCTTCACTTCGAAGAGCTGAGATCAATAATTTAAAATAGGCTAATGATATGAAAATACAAATTAAATTATCTCATCCCAATTCGACTACTTTGTTTAAAACTTTTCTCACCACACTTGCTCTAAACTGACTATATTCATTTGGCCTTTCCCTACAAACTTTGTAGCCTTTTAACTCCCCACATATCAAACTTCTTCTTGACCCATCCCCACAATCCTCATCCTTTTCACATAAACAGCTATCAACCATTGCACAATGTTCCACATACGGATCCAACGAAGTCTTCGTCATTCCATATTTCAATCTCCTCCCAAAATCATTCATGAACACTTCATTCGGATCAAATTCATTCATAAATCTCCTAAACCTTTTGTAATTCGGGAATGCCTTTTTGATAACTTTAAAGCTGCTATAATACAATCCATTCTTAGCCCAATGTGGCCTCCCCTGATGCCTTTCCAACAGCGCTTGTCCAATAGCCTGGCTCCCCGCCATAATCTTACAATGCGTATTGAGGATAAAAGATGATGGAGAAGTAGCTCTTCTCCATCTTACAATGTGATTTCATGAAATATGAGAAGGATAAGCAGGGCAAACCCCTGCACCATGTACATATAAGGCTCTTTAAACCGATTTATCTTCGGAGCCATAACCCATTCAAAAATAGCCGAGTCTCTCCCTTCATTCATCAACATTAAACCAGGCGATTTCGACGCAAATCTAATAAATATTCCATCCAATGAAAAATCCACCGGTATTCTATCAAAATCTCTCTAATTGTTTCCAATGCTGGTAAAAGCTCATCCAATGGAATAGCAATAGACAGAATAAAATCATCCACACTATCTCCGCCATGATCCCAAGCACAAACTTCACACACGTTCGACACCATTTTGTGGAAATAACCAGTTGGGGGATTCTTCCTGCAAGACCTTCTTAAACTATTAGCTTCAGTAAACATTGGCGTCCTCCCCGGAATCCTTCGAGTTAACGACAGCTTCCCCATTGCTTGCATCACGAACATCCCCAACTGATCATTCTCATCAGCCATTGCCTCCAATCCATTATTAACTCCAATGGCCTCATCCAAACTAACTTCGGGAATAAAATGGGTTTCGCATTCCCCCGGCGCACTAATTGGGAGTCGAGTTTGCACAGATAAGATGACCTGTTTGAGTGAGGGATACCACCAAAAGTGGAATCTGTCGGAGGTATTCAAGTACTGCATGATTTGATTGGTTTCGTTATCCCCTCCAAATAAAATGGAATCTTTTAATGGGAAGTTTTGCACTTGGATTTTAAACTGGCGTTCTGTCCTCACTCTTGCCTCATAAACAATTCCTAACAAACCCAAGTTAGGTCTAAAAGCGTTTATTAAGTCAGGGTCTGAAATATCTATAATTTCACCTAGTCCATTTACAACTGTCAAACCAACAACAATCGCTACAGGCGTTGCAGGATCTGTTAGATGTCCAGTTCCGTGGATTCCACATCCAAGTATTCCTCCAACTGTTACCCCGCCAAATGTAGGAATTCCTAAAATTGTCCTCCCCAATTGGTGTAAATTATCAGTTAATTGCTTGACTGTAGCTCCGGCTCCGATTGTTGCTATTTTACTGATTGGGTCGTATGAAAAATGGTTTATTCTGCGCATGCTGACTGGCACTCCATCAGTGCAGATTATGTCCGTTGCGGAATGCCTGTTTCCTAATGGTTTAAGGGTAAAGTTGTGAGCTAATGCTTGTCGAACAATAAATTGAAGATCGGAGAGGGAACGGGCCTTAAATGGCTTGGAGGCTGAGGTACAAATTATCATAGATTCTTGATATGAAGTGTAATTATATCCTTCCTGATTAACCCTTAAAAAATAGAATAGCATATTACAAATCTGCACTAAATTGCTATTTCTTAAAACTTACATTTCATTTTGCCCCACGACAATACTAACTAATGAGGCAATAAAAATGTATCCACACTTGTACTTGTAAGGATTACACATGTTTAAACTGAAAAAAAATAAGGAATTCCTATAAACATGCTTAATGGTCGGAAACAGGTACTTGAATGATGAGTAATTAATCAATCCCGACATTTTTTTACCTAAGCATTCCAAAAGCTTATGATTAGATTAACATGACAAACAAAGAAAACAAGAATCAACGTATCCGTTTTTAGATCCGTTTAATTAAGCCTTAATGTAATGCTTGGTTATAAAGACAAAGCTATGTAACATCTCTTGGCAAAAAACCTAATATCTAATCAATTATAATATTATAACCTTTATGATTAGCGCTTTGTTTTAGTAAAATATGAAGATTTTATTTATGATTAATCATATAAATGCATAGTTTGGTCAAGCAAGTTAATCAAGAGCGAATCTTTAATCAATCATAACTCGGAATGACAATTCACTTCATGAGGAAAAATCATTGAATGAAAAGAGACAAAGTCATGCAAGGAATATTGCAAGCGTTGTGTATTAGAAGGTGTATGAAAGAGACTTAATTGCATGTCAATTAAACAAACAATAAAAGTCTGATTAGCAGAGCCACAACCTTTAACAAAATTGCTTCGTGGAAACGCTTATTGATTTTATTATTCATTATTTAGTACAATATTATATAATAAAATTAATTAACTTCGTGAATACTACTGGCGCATTATTAGACTAATTACATTTATCAAATTTATCTTTCTCGTCACGTCAACCCTCCTGTAAATTTATTAATAAAATTCCTCACCACACTCGCCCTATAAAAATTATACTCATCCTCCCTCTCCCTACAAACTTTGTATCCTTTCAACTCTCCACATATCAAACTCCCTCTTGACCCATCCCCACAATCCTCATCCTTTTTACAAATACATCTATCAACCATAGCACAATGCTCCACATAACTATCCAACGAACTCTTATCCAGCCCATATTTCATCCTCCTACCAAAATCATTCATGAACACCTCATTTGGATCAAACTCATTCATAAACGCCCTAAACTTTAAGTACCTTCCTGGATAAGCCTTTTTAATAACTTCAAAACTATGATAATAAACTCCATTCTTTCCCCAGTGCGCCCTCCCCTGATGCTTATCCAGAAGCGCTTGGCCAATAGCCTGGCACCCCGCCATGAACATGTAAGGCTCTTTAAACCTATTTATCTTTGGAGGAACAACCCATTCAATTACAGCTGAATCCCTCCCTCCATTCAACATCATTAGACCATCCGCTTTACTCAAAAATCTAATAAATATCCCATCTAATGAAAAGTCTACCGGATATTCCAATAAAATCTCCCTAATAGTTCTCAGCGCCGGAAGCAATTCAGTCAGCGGGACATTCACAGCAAAATCCATGTCATCAACGCTATCTCTTCCATGATCCCAAGGACAGACCTCGCAAATATTTGTCACCATCTTATGAAAGAATCCCGTCGGGGGATTGCTCCGACAGCGCCTTTCCAAACTATTTTGTTCGGTAAAGAAAGGAGTTCGCCCAGGAATAGGTCGGTAATGACTACGCTTGTTTAAGGCTTGAATTATGAACATTCCTAAATGGTTATTCTCATCAGCTATTGATTCCAGCGCTTGTCTAACGCTCTTGGATCCTTCCAGAGAAGCGTCAGGCATATAATGGGTTTCACAAAGGCCTGGAGCACTGACTGGGAGGCGGGTTCCGATAGCTAAAATAACTTGTCTCAAAGTCGGATACCACCAAAGATGGAATCTATCAGAGTTATTCAAATAATGAAATATCTGATTTGTGTTAACGTCGCCTTCTAAAAATACTGTGTCTTTTATTGGGATATTTTGGACACTAATTTTAAACTGGGGGACTGTCCTTAACTGAATTTCATAAACTATTCCGAGTAATCCAAAGTTTGCTTTAAATCCTGCTAATATTTCAGGCTCGGAAATATTTCTTACACGACCCATTCCATCTATAATGGTTAGGCTTACAACATTCTGGGCTATCGTTGCGGGGTCGGACATATGTCCTGTGCCGTGGATCCCACAGCCGAGAGCTCCTCCAATTGTTACTTCACCGTAGGCAGGAACGCCTAAAATAGTTCGGCCTTTTTGATGGAGATTATCTTGTAACTCTTTCATTGTTAGGCCGGCTCCTACTGTTACAAACGTTGTTGAAGGGTCGTATGAAAAATGGTTTATTCGGAGCATACTGATTGGCACGCCATCAGTGCAGATTACATCAGTAACGGAATGTCGGTTTCCTAATGGTTTTATGGTGAAGTTGCGAGAAAGAGCTTGGCGGACGATTGATTGGAGATCGGAGATGGAACGGGCTTTAAATGGCTTGGAAGCGGAGTGGCAAATCATTAAAGATTCTTGGTAGGCGGTGTAATTGAAGCCGGTGGTGAGATCTCTGGAAGTTAGGAAGGAAATTAGATGGAATAAATTAGGTTTTGATATGACTTACATTTCATTTTGTCCCAGGACAAGGCTCGCTAATGAGATATTAATTAGTATGTTTATCCATTTGTATTTAACACGACACATTTTAAACTGATTAAAATTATCACAATCATTTGAACATGCTCAACGTTTGGGAAGAGTAGATTGAATGAATCTAATTAATACCTACGTTTTGCATTTGGTTTGTGGATGATCGCAAAAGGTTTAGATTACGATAATGCAGATTAATACTAGTTTTGCTGAAAGCAGGAAATAACTTCCGTTTTTAGGCCCGCAGTTAAATTATTTATATGGAAAAGGCGCAATTAAAGTAAATCCTATCGTAAGTACGTATAAAACGTGGCATTCATTAGCTCAAACTCCCCACCCATGATTCCATTAGTGCTAACAAATTATTAGAACCTTCATCTTGACCGCTTTGTTTCATCTAAAATCAAGGTGATTATTCTTTATACTAATTATATAAATGCATAAAACGTAATCAATAAAGATAATGGCTCAGTGAATCTTTAATCAATCATAATAGAGCTTCTTGAGACAACTTCCGTAATGAATGGAGGAAGCGAAGATATTGAATTATTATTGTGCAAAAATATTTATTACTCATTATGATTTTAGACTTTGATTAATAATTTTTATTCAAACTTTATAATAGCATTGAAGTATCTTTCAAGCAAAAAAAAACAATGATAAGAATGCGATGAACACTATCCATTCTATTAATAAATGTAACGGTAATCTAATCACTCTTGACGCAACCTCCCATCCAAACATTTGTGACTTGAACGTAGTTAAATATTTAAAACTATTAAAATATAAATATTATTACTTCCTAAAAATTGCTTTTGAAAATATTACACAAAAATCAATGAATAATAACAATATTTATTGCAACATGGAAAGTTACTTTTGAACTTTGCTTTTATCAATAGAGGCTTTTTTGGAGTACAGAGATCAATAATTTGAATATAAAAATATTAACAATATTATGCACTCGTCACCTTCCAGTTATTTTATTAATAAAATTCCTCACAACACTTGCCCTATAAAAGCTATACTCATTCGGCCTTTCTCTACATACTTTGTAGCCTTTTAACTCCCCACACATCAAGCTTCCTCTTGACCCATCCCCACAATCATCATCCTTTTTACACATACAGCTATCAACCAGAGCACAATGCGCCACATAACTATTCAACGAAGTCTTATTCATTCCATATTTCAATCTCCTCCCAAAATCATTCATAAATACCTCATTCGGATCGAATTCTTCCATAAACCTCCTAAACTTAATATAATCCGGATAAGCCTTTTGGATAACTTCAAAGCTGCTATAATACAATCCATTTTTTGCCCAGTGTGGCTTCCCTTGATGCTTATCTAGAAGTGCTTGGCCAATTGCTTGCGACCCCGCCATGAACATATAAGGCTCTTTAAAACGATTCCTCTTCGAAGCCATAACCCATTCCAAAGAAACACTGTCCCTCCCCCCATTTATCATCATTAATCCATCCGATTTGGAGACAAATCTAACTAATATCCCATTCAATGAGAAATCAACCGGATAGTCGGCTAAAATCTCCCGAATTGTTTTCAAGGCAGGTAATAATTCCCCAGTTGGGATAGACACAGAGAAATCAAAATCAACTACGCTATCACTGCCATGATCCCATGCGCAGATTTCACATTCGTTCGTCACCATTTTGTGAAAAAATCCAGTCGGAGGATCAGCCTTGCAAGCTATTTTAGTACTGTTTGGTTCAGTAAACATCGGCGTCCTCCCCGGAACCCTTCTTATTAGCGATAGCTTGCCCAATGCTTGGAGCACGAACATCCCCAGTTGGTCATTTTCATCCGCCATTGCCTCTAATCCATTTTGCACTCCAATGGACTGATCTAGAGAAGCTTCTGGAATAAAATGGGTTTCACACTGGCCTTCAGCACTAGTTGGAAGGCGGGTTTGGACAGATAAAATGACTTTCTTGAGAGTCGGATACCACCAAAAATGGAATCTGTCTGAATTATTGAGATAAGTCAGTATTTGGTTGGAGGAATCGAACAAAATGGTGTCTTTTAATGTGATGTGTTGGATGCCAATTTTAAACTGAGGGACAGTCCTTAATCGGGCTTCATAAACTATTCCTAGCAGACCAAAATTGGGTCGGAATCCAACTAATGATTCAGGCTCAGAAATATTCCTCACTTGACCTAGTCCATCTACAATAACTAAGCTAACTAAATTCTCTGCTAATGTCGCAGGCTCTGATAAATGTCCTGTGCCGTGAATTCCACTTCCCAAAATTCCACCAATTGTGGCCCCCGCAAATGTAGGCACTCCCAGCATTGTCCTCCCCACTTGGTGGAGGCTTTCTGTCAATTCTTTGATAATTGCTCCGGCTCCAATTGTCACAATTTGGGTTGAAGGGTCGTATGAGAAATGGTTAATTCTGCGCATACTAATTGGGAGGCCATCAGTGCAGATTACGTCAGTTATGGAATGGCGGTTCCCTAATGGTTTTATGGTGAAGTTGGAAGATATAGCTTGACGAACAATTAACTGAAGATCGGAGAGGGAGCGGGCTTTAAATGGCTTGGAAGCTGAGTGGCAAAGCATTATAGATTCTTGATAAGAAGTGTAGTTAAATCCCGGGTTTGGATTTGTTCTAAAATTAAAAAGAATATCACAAATTGAACCAAATAATTTTTTGATATGACTTACATCTCATTTTGTCCAAGGACAAGACTCACTAATGAGATAATAATGTATCCACTCGCACACTTGTATTTAACACGAGAAATCATGTTTAAACTTAAAAAATAAGACTCTCCTTTTTAACATGTTTAATGGCAGATAACAGGTATTTGAATGAAGCTTAAGTGTCAAATTAATTACTTCATTTTTCATCTTTAGATAATCGCAAAGGGTGGAGATTGGATAGGATAAGACAAGAAAAGGAAACAGGAACATAAGTCTAGATCCGTTTCTTAAATTACTTCTTAAAGTTCAAGCTCAGTTACACACAAATCACTGTAGCATCCTTTGGATGTAGAACCTCCCATCTTGTAATCGATTAACATAAATAATTATTACTTAAACTTTGTCTAAAGTCAAATTAAGTAGGAGGATTATTGGAGGATTTTGTAATAAAAGCTTTACGAACAATAAAAATCAGATAAGTTACGCCTTTCCTAAATAAATTTGCTAGGAAGCTTGTGGCTTGCCTAATACATTATTCATTCAGCCTTGACCATGTCCATCTACACGTGTGATATCTCAAATGAAACGCTGTAACTTCTTTATTAATAAGCAAATTCCTATGATGAGAGGTTCATATGAAGGGTACATTGACTAGAGGTATGATAAAAGGTGGTAACATTTACTATGATTAATTTTTCTCATCCCCAACCCACTAATTTGTTAATAACGTCTCTCACTACACTAGCCCTATAAAAGCTATATTCATCTTCCCTCTCCCTACAAACTTTGTAGCCTTTTAACTCCCCACATATCAAACTCCCTCTTGACCCATCCCCACAGTCCTCATCTTTCTCACAAACACAGCTATCAACCAGAGCACAATGCTCCACATAATTATCCAACGAAGTCTTCTTCAGCCCATATTTCATCCTCCTTCCAAAATCATTCATGAACACCTCATTCGGATCAAATTCCTCCATCAACCTCCGAAACTTTAGATAATTCGGGAAAGCCTTTTTGATAACTTTAGAGCTGCTATAATACAATCCATTCTTAGCCCAGTGGGGCCTCCCTTGATGCTTCTCAAGTAAAGCTTGTCCAATAGCCTGCGACCCAGCCATGAACATATAAGGCTCTTTGAACCTCCTTATCTTTGGTGCCATAACCCATTCAAAAACAGCCGAGTCCCTATCCCCATTTATCATCATTATTCCATCCGACTTCGACACAAATCTTATCAATATCCCATTTAGGGAAAAATCAACCGGGTATTCATCCAAAATGTCCTTAATCGTCTTTAATGCTGGCAAAAGCTCTTCAAGCGGAATGGACACACTCAAATCAAAATCATCCACACTATCACTTCCATGATCCCATGCACACTCATTACAAATGTTTGTCACCATTTTATGAAAATATCCAGTCGGAGGTTTCGTCTTGCAAGACTTCCATAAACTATTCGGCTCAGTAAAGATTGGCGTTCTTCCCGGAATCCTTCTAGTTAATGACAGCTTCCCCATTGCTTGCAGCACAAACATTCCCAGTTGGTCATTTTCATCAGCCATTGCCTCCAAGCCATGCAGAACTCCCAAAGACTCTTCCAAAGAAGCCTCTGGAATAAAATGTGTTTCGCAAAGGCCTTCAGCACTGATTGGAAGACGACTAGCAAAGCTTAAGATAACTCTTTGATGGGATGGATACCACCAAAACTGGAATCTGTCCGTGTTGTTGAGATATCTAATAATTTTATTTGTAGAATAATCGCCTTCGAATAAAAAAGAGTCTTTGGCTGAAACGTGCTGGACTTGAATTTTAAATTGGGGGACAGTCCTTAATTGAACCTCGTAAATTATTCCAAGCAACCCAAAATTTGCTCTGAAAGCTGCTAATATTTTAGGCTCTGATATTTTTCTTACTTGACCCAGTCCATCTATAATAGTTAGGCCTACCACATTTTGGGCTGGAGTAGCAGGGTCGGCCATATGCCCTGTGCCGTGAACACCATTCCCGAGAGCTCCTCCAATTGTTACTCCGCCAAATGTGGGTATTCCCAACATAGTTCGCCCCACTTGGTGAAGATTGTCTGTCAATTCTTTTATTGTTGAACCAGCTCCGATTGTTGCAATAGTTGTTTTAGGGTCGTATGAAAAATGATTTATTCTGCGCATACTGATTGGCACGCCATCAGTGCAGATTACGTCAGTCATGGAATGACGGCTTCCTAATGGTTTTAGGGTGAAGTTGGAAGCTAAAGCCTGACGAACAATTGACTGGAGATCGGAGAGTGAACGGGCTCTAAAAGGCTTGGAAGCGGAGTGGCAAATCATTAAAGATGGTTGGTATGAAGTGTAGTTAAAGCCGGTGTTGAGATCTCTGGAAGCAATTAAAAGATTAGAAGTTTAAATAAATTATTATTTGATACAACTCACATCTCATTTTGTCCCATGCCAAGATTAACTAATGAGATAATTATGAATAGTGCACACTTGTATTTAACACGACACATTTTAAATTAAATTTAATTACGATCCTTTAAACATTTTAATTGTTTGGGAAGATGTATTTGGATGAAGCTTCATAACTTATCAATCCCTAAATATTTTCTGTGTGGAAATTTGCAAAAGTCTCGGCAAGTGCCGTTAGATTAACAAGAAAACCAAGGGGAGAAGGAAGACACTCTGGATCCGTTTAGCTAAATCAAGTATTTACACAAGGCTCAAACTAACACCCAATCATGTGAAGAAATTCAATTAATTATTTATTAGCAACGTCTTCTGCAATCCCATTAATCATAAAATTATAACCTTCATATTTACCATTTCATTTTACTAACAAATTAGGACACACGTTTTCCGCAAAGGCTAATTTGAAATGGGGAAGGAAATGTTTCCGAAGTTGTAGAAACCCAAATTGAGGCAAATAATTTTAGGAGGTGGTCGGATATGCTGAATAAATCAATAAATATTCATGCAAAAATTATTTAGCTAATTTTTGCCAATCTATGCCACATCAAATTAACAACCGGTAACATAGAATAAAAGAGTCGTGCGCAGAACCACGCCTTTTCTTAATGATTAATATTACTTTAGGAAGCTAAGTGGCCGTTCCCATTCAACCTTGACGCCTGTTTCCATCCACGTGTATCAGTGTAACTTCGTTGTTGATTGGCAAATAGCAAATTAATTTTATTTTATTCCAATTAATGCTTTAACAAATCTTACTTTGTTCGCTTGACGCATTCTATTTTCATTTATAAAATTTGTACTTTATTTCCATATGACAAAATTAATTAAATTTTTATCTGGAACAATATAATGATTAAAAACTATCGGAGGGATTTTAGTAAAAGCAGAATTTAACAGGCAAAGCATCAGCTAAAATTAAATATTCGTCACGCCCCTATTATTTTATTTATAAAGTCTCTCACTACACTTGCTCTATAAAAGCTGTATTCATCTTCTCTTTCCCTACATACTTTGTATCCTTTCAACTCTCCACATATCAAACTCCCTCTTGACCCATTCCCACAATCCTCATCCTTTTCACAAACACAGCTATCAACCAGAGCACAATGCTCCACATAACTATCCAACGAAGTCTTCTTCAGTCCATATTTCATCCTCATCCCAAAATCATTCATGAACACTTCATTAGGATCGAATTCTTCCATAAATCCCCTAAACCTTAGATAATTCGGGAATGCCTTTTTAATAACTTCAAAACTGCTATAATACAATCCATTCTTAGCCCAGTGGGGTTTCCCTTGATGCTTCTCAAGTAAAGCTTGACCAATAGCCTGCGACCCTGCCATATACATAAACGGCTTTTTAAACCGATCTATTCTTGGAGCCATAACCCATTCAAAAACAGCTGAATCCCTCTCCCCATTTATCATCATTAAACCATCCGATTTAGAAACAAATCTTATTAATATCCCATCAAACGAAAAATCAACTGGATATTCAAGCACAATCTCTTTAATCGTTTTTAATGCAGGCAAAAGCTCTTCCAATGGAACGGCTACAGACAAGAGTAAATCATCCAAACTATTACTGCCATGATCCCATACGCACTCCTCACAAATATTTGTCACCATTCTATGGAAATATCCAGTCGGTGGTTTAACTTGACAAGCTAGTTTAAGACTGTTTTGCTTAGTGAAGAATGGCGTTCTCCCCGGAACTGTTTGGGTGAGACTACGTATTTCCAAGGCTTGCAATAAAAACATTCCTAAATGGTCATTCTCCTCCTGTATTTTTTCTAAGCCTTGCTGCAGCCCTATTGATTCTTCCAAAGAAGCTTCTGGAATAAAATGGGTTTCACAAAGACCTTCTGCGGTTGTTACGAGGCGAGTTCCGACACTTAAGATTACTTTCTTGGCTGACGGATACCACCAAAATTGGAATCTGTCTGAATTGTTGAGGTAACTAATGATTGGGTTGGTGGAGATATCCCCTTCGAATAAAACAGAGTCTTTGATTGGAATGTGTTGGATGCTAATTTTAAATTGAGGGACTGTCCTTAGCTGGACTTCATAAATTATTCCTAGCAAGCCCAAGTTAGCTTTAAAACCTGCTAATATTTCCGGGTTTGAAATGTTTCTCACTTGACCTAGTCCATCTATAATGGCTAAGCTCACAAGATTCTCTGCTAAAGTAGCAGGGTCGGACATATGCCCTGTGCCATGAACTCCACAAGCTAGTATTCCTCCAATTGTTGCCCCGCCAAATGTAGGAATTCCTAAAATTGTGCGCCCTTCTTGGTGGAGATTTTCTGTGAATTCTTTTATTGTTGAGCCGGCCCCGACTGTTACAATTTGGGTGAATGGGTTGTAGGAAAAATGGTTTATTCTGCGCATGCTAATTGGCATTCCATCAGTGCAGATTAGATCCGACATGGAATGTCTATTTCCTAATGGTTTTATGGTGAAATTGGAAGCTAAAGCTTGACGAACAATTAACTGGAGATCGGATAGGGAACGGGCTTTAAATGGCTTGGAAGCTGAGTGACAAATCATTAAAGATGGTTGGTAGGAAGTGTAATTAAATCCTTGGCTGAGATTACCTCTGAAAGCGGAATAGACACGTTTATTTTTAAGATAATTAATTATATTTCTTTGCTTAACTTACATCTCACTTTGTCCCACGACAAGACTTACTAATGAGGCAATAAATAATCCATACCGAGTGATTAATTTACACATGTTTAAACTGAATAAAATTATCAACTCTTATAAACATGTTTAACGTCCGGCAAGAATAATCTGAATGAAACATCTTATCTCGTTTCATCTTTAGCTGTTTGGTCTCTTGTCAATGAAAAATGGAGAGTCAAAATTAATATTTGGCAAGCTTAAAGTCAAAAGATCATACATGATTTATATGCGCATCCGTCAAACTAAAATTCAGCCAAGCAAAACACAAATAGTGTTGGCAGAGAGCTTCCTAAAATTCCATTAACATTAAAATAACTTGTAGCCCATCTGTAACGCTTTGTTTTACTAACAATTAAGTTATAATTACTGAGTAATTATGTAAATGCATAATGGGCAATAAAGTCAATTAGCATTATATAAATCTAAACAATCTTGGAAATAAGCCATTCAAAACAAACAATCAAAGTGCGACAAGCAGAGCCTGAGTCACGCCTTTAACGAATAAATTATTTGGCTTTAGAAGCTCGTTATCTAGTCCATTCAAGAATGACAAGAAATTAACATTTTATTACAAATCAATTTATTTTATTAGAAAAATCTTTATTTTTTAAATGCTACAAAAAAGAATGAATTGGTCAAATCAAATATTTTCATAGGCCGGCCAAATATCAGATTTGCGACGTCATTGTAGGGCGGAGCATAAGAACAAAGAAGTTTCATTTAAGGAAGTTTCTCGGAGGACGGAAGATGATAATGAGATGATGCAGGATAAGACGCAGATGATCCTCATTTGCGAAAATTGTGACTAAAAAAGTGTCTGAAGAAGGGCTTCAAGAACATACCAACAGGGGACACAAAATTACTAGAATTTTTGAGTGTGAAATTTGCTGTAAACATTTCGTAGAAATGGAATGGTTTAAGTTACATTTTGAGCGGTGTGTGACCCGGAGTTAATATAGCGAATAAATCATTTAATTTTATTCTAATTATTTAAAATATTTGATTATTTTTTGCCGATTAAAAGATACAAAATATAAAGAGGATTTTAGCTTAATTCATTAGTTTATTTCTGATTTCTAATTAGTTCTGTCGACGCTTTCCATTACAATTTTGCTTAAAATTCCCAAAAATTCATAGCTTCTCCTTCCAAGTATTGCTATTTCTATGAGTGATTTTCCTGACCCGTCTTTTACTGCAAAATCAACTCCATTTGATTTAAGAAGCCGCAAGGTTTGTACCCCAACTTCAACATTTTTTACGGCAAGTTGAAGCGGAGTGTAGCCATTGCTTCCTCCTTTCACTTTGAATGACGAAGCTCCACCTTTTCTTTTAAGAACTTGGACACAAATTTCGTGAAACTGTTTTGGACTAGGGAGGTTCTCTCCGTCAATAAGAAGCTTGTGGAGGAATGTGCAATTATTAACCTCCTTCAATAAAAGATTAGCTTCGAAATTGATTAGATGACTTATCATTTTTAAGCCAATATCCATATTCTCCTTTTTGTCATTTTCCTCAGGAACTTCCTCAATATTTTCTTTCGCTATCTCATGAGTTCCAGTCAGTGAACTGATTAAATTAGAGTTCAACTTCAAATCATCATCCCTCCCCAATGCATAGGCTAACGGAGAAAGTCCTCTTTTATTGATTGCGTTAATATCAGCACCGTTTTCCACCAATTGTTTTGCAATCTCCATAACATTTTTGTTGCTGAATGCAACCACATTATGGAGTGGCGTGTTTCCGTCTAAATCTCCCCAGTTGACATCCAGCCCCTCGTCTATGAAGAACTTGACCGCTTCCAAATTACCAATTTCTGCCGACACATGGATAAAGTTTGCTTTCACTCTATTTAAAAGATATTTGTAGGCGCCAAAAGCGATCAAACTGGTGATAAATTGAGCGCTTCTGTGTCCAAATATTGCATAAGATAGTATATTAGTTTTGGATTCATTCTCAAAGGAAAAATTTACTCCTTTTTTCTCCAAAAGCAAAAGCGTCCTTTCTTCCAGCTCCATATTTGCAACTGCCCATTGCAACGGAGTTGCTCCGTTTGACCAGCCGTCGACTAGAAATAAATTGGCATGACCTTCTCTTAATAAGTACTCTGCAATTTCATGAAACTTGTTGGGTGTCAACGTCCCATCCTTGTTTTGAGCTATGATATGTAGGAAGGTCCGGTTTTTATTATCCTTTGCCATTACGTCAACACCATATTGCAATAAGCATTTAATCAAATCTAGGAAATCTTTTTTATCTATCTGGTAGGCTGCTGCATGAAGAAGACTTTCGTTTTTCTCATTGAGAACAGAAGCGTTCGCCCCATTTTCTAATAAAATATTGAGCTGCTTGAGACTCATATTCTTGACAAGGATATGCAGAAATGAATTTCCATCGTTATCTTTCCATTTCAAAGTTCTGGTAAGAATTAAATAAAAATTTGCATTATGCAGTTTCAATGTTTACGCACCTGCCCCGCACTTACGTTTGCATGGGTTCATTTCTATCTATGGCTTGATAGCTCAATGGGGCAGATCTTGGAATTGTATCCTGTGTATGCATCCGTGAACTATTAGCCTTTATATCCCCAAATGCAAAAGAAAATTGTTTTGCATATTTGCTCCAATCACTCTCTGGGAGAAATTTGTCCTTGAAACTATCTGACAATACCTTTGGCTTATTCATTCCAAATTTTTCGGAAATGCGTTCTATAATAGCAAGTTAATAATAAGTTTATCCGCAAAAAGTTGGTGAAATCTACCAGCGTTTTAGCAAGTTTTTGTAAATCTGTACAACTCATTAAAAGTTTTACCTGAGATACTGATGAGTCCAGCACCTTCCAATGCATTGATGAGTTCATCTAATGTAGCTTTGTACTTATTTTGAGCTATCCATGTTATTAGTATTAAACGCATAACTTCAGACATTGGGTATAAGTCCAAAATATAACACTTGCGAATTTTTTTTATATCCTCATCCGGTAGACCAAGTTTTAAGGCCAAATTGGCCCATTGATTGTTCAGTTGGCCAAATATAGAATCCGATTTCATAATCTCTACAACATGATTAACATCCGAATCTGAAAGATCATTTTAAATGTGAAAAAATTTAGTGTTTAAGCTTTAATTGTAATTCATATTATAGAAATTTTGCTCTCACCCGTCAAAATAATCTCAAAATCCATCTTTAATAATTTTATCTATTTTTTTCACCTGAACAATTTTTTTAAATATGAAAATGTAAAAGTAAAGCTAATTTGTATTAAAAAAATTTAAACTATTACTTAAAATTCACGTGATGGTCATCAGGCCTACAGTCCAAAAACTGGTTCACAACAATATTGTTACTTATAATATGTACTAATATATAAAATAATGGATATAGACCAACATTTTTATATTATAATAACTAATATGATGCTATACTGCGAAAGCCTTGTTTACATAAAATGATATTGCAATTTTTTCCGTTGTAAAATTCAACGCGAAGCGACTGTCTGGATTGGTTTGAGCGCAAAGCTCTTTCTCTTATCAACTCTAAATGGAATGAAATGATAAACCATATCTTTTTACCTAATATGGAACATACGAGGAGCTTTCCATGAAAATTGTCGCCTACTGTTTCATTAATAGTTTTCATATAGTACATAGTTTTGCATAATTATTGGTCTACATATTCTCTCTG
>JAHZMU010001550.1:0-29001 GCA_027743725.1 Rambutsinella grinnellia
AATTTATTCTTGCCTTGGATAACCATCCCAAATCCCCCAGAACCAAGAACTTTCTCCACCTCAAAATTCTGAAGTAATTTGGACTCCTTTCCGCCCATAATTATTCAGAAAAAGAACAGAGAATTTACAGGAAACTAATTACTAGAAATTAGTGTTTATCTTTGAGAAAGAATTAAAACAGTTGACTAAAAAGGATTAATAACACTGACGGTATTGCCAAGTCATAGTCATGTTGACATGTGGGGATCATTCAAGCATTAAAAAATATCCAGATTATTTTTTTTTACATCTCTCTCCATTTGGATTAGAGATATATTGCATTGGGACATTTCTAAGAAAACAGTCGCAAGACGAGATGTGAAATTGGGAAGTAAATATATGCTGTGTTCATACTCTCTATGTCCAAGGTTAATTTAGAATTAAGAGAGGAATACTAAAATACAGTTAAATGCATGTCACATAAACTGCTATTCATTAAGTCTATGATGGCTGGAGAGAAAGCGATAAAAAAAAGTTGAGTGCTCTCTGCGCAGTGACAATATTCATAGGAATTAAGGTTATGTGCGCAAAGCTCTTCTTCATGTCGGACATAACTTGCTTTGATTTCATGGAAGAGTCAACAAGGATATCCTTGCGCTATCCAAGTTGAAATTGCATGAAAGATGTCACATCTTAATATTAAGGCGAAAACTTTAAGTGGTTGGAGATAATGAGGTTTGATGATTGTCCATGTAAACTTAAGCAGTTCATTCCACATCTCTCGGCATTTAATTCCTGTCAATGTTCCACAAATGTTTCAAACAAAGGCTTTTCTTTATTTTTGGTAAGCTTCAAAGGAATTTAATTCGGCTTTATTCTGACAGTAAAAATTAATTGGATTTCAAGCAAGATTTTTTTGGAATAGACATTCCCAACATTATGTTGATAACAAATAGATGATAAAAATCAGGTGATGTTTAATGAACGCTACAATTTCAACACATAGTTGATATAATAGATATTTAATGATCATGCAATGCCATAATTAAATTAACAAGAAAAATAATAACAAAGCCTTGCCAATATACTTTCTTTAGATTTTATCAGCTTCTCTCTCAATAAAATTAAATAATGATGTTTAAAAGTAGGTCAGTCGGCCCAAGGATTTTTCTCGTCAAACATCATAGTTAATTGCAATGAAGCTGAATATTCACAGTTATAATATAATTCGTTTGATTTTCTCCATAACACTTGCCAGAATAGAAGTCACTTCCTCCCCTGATCAATTTCTTTCCACTCTTCTGACCAAAGCTTTAATCTTAGATATTTTAAACCTTTGGAAATCAACAAAGATGATGTGCACTCTACACTTGCTTGTAAGTCCTGAAGAACTTATCGACATATCCTCATTATCAAATTTGCAAAATCCTCTTGCAATCTTTCGGCAACCTTTCCAATCTGTAAAAATATTTGAAAGATTTAATCCCAAATTTAAGCCAGGATGTTGGACATTCCTAGCCACCCTCTCCAACGCTACTAGCTTCATCTACACTTATAAGGAGTTGCGGAAATATCCTCACGATAATTTAATTCTGCTCGTATCAAATCAAACTGTTCTGGAGTCTGATTTCCTAACAAAGCACCTTCTTGGCACCTCATCTTTCACTTTTAAGCACATCATCTACCCGGAAAGCGACAATTCTTTAGGTTACCTCATTGAACCTTCACATTTCACCGGATTTCTTGAGAAAAGTGATACCTTTCAACTGAACCCAAAGCCTTCTAATATGAATGGACGACTATTAACCGTTTCATACGTTGTGCTGCCGCCCTATTTAATAACTGGAAATGACGGAAACGCACTTAGAATACAAGTCACCTTCTTTTCTGAACTATCCAAGAAGGAAAACGTCACTTTCCGCTACATCCTCTCTCCAAACTATGGCGACTTGATCAATAACACTTGGACTGGTCTATTAGGTGATATAACAAGTGGCAGATCAGATATAGGCGCAACCGCTTTGCATACCTCTGAAAGATTTCCTTATATGGCAGTGTTAACTTATCAATACCAGATAATTCTCGCAATTTGTTTGAGGTCACCCGAAAGCTTTAGGAAAATAGACGATAGTGTACTCTACCCATTAAGTTTACAAGTTTGGGTTGGAACCTTACTTACTTTTTGTGTAATGATATTAATCTTCATTTTAAGAAACGGAAAGAAAAATTTGCAAAGCATTTCCCAAACAACTCTTAACATTTTTGGGAGTTTATTAGAACAATCTTGTTCCTTTCCCAAAGACAAATTTTCCAAATTAATAGCTTGCGTCTGGCTCTTGTTTGCACTAGTGATTGGTTCCCACTACAAATCAAAATTAGTTGGACATCTGACCTTCCTCCAGAAGCCGTGGATGCCTAAGACCTTATCCGATCTCTATGAAAATGAGAAGTATTCCATCTTACTCCAAAATGTAAACGGCTCTTTAGTAAGCCAATTTAAGAATTCGCCAAGTCCAATAATGCAAGGAATTTGGAGCAGAACAGAGTTAGTATTTGATGCAAAAAGTTGTCTAAGCAAATCCGCTTCTAATCCTGAAACAGTTTGTATTTTATGGGATAGCGTGATGGAAACTGAGATAGCCAGGTATACTCCAACTAATCCGGCGTTGGGTACTCTTTACAAGTCGGTGCAAAATCTAGACACGAGATTTGAGATTGGCGTTGCGCTTGGAAAATTTTCAATATTTCAGGAAACGTTTAAGTTCTACATGGGTGGGGCTAATCAAGGAGGCTTGTTTGGATTTTGGTATGAGAAGAATATTCAGGAAATTCGTAAAGAAGCTTTCGAGGAAAGTAAAAGCGGAAGCGATATAAATAAGCAGGATGAAAACAGCCTGAGCTCCACAAACGCTTCAGAGAACCCGCTAACTCTTCACGATTTAATAATTCTCCTTTCAATTCTTATCTGCGGGCATTCCATTTCATTATTTACTTTTATTTCTGAGCTGATTCTAAAGTCTAAATAAATATAATTATTTACATTTACTTCTCTTGTTACCCCTTTTATATTCTTTAAAATTCTCCGGATACCCCACTTCATACACATTTCCCACAACCTCCCCAATCCTCGGACAGGTATTAACCTGCTTCCACTCCCTCTGATCCCTCTGCAGCTCCTCTCTTCTCCTCCCCGTCCACTCAATCCTCTCCGCCACTTCACTAACCTTCAACCCTCTCAACTCCTTCGGCTCCCCCACCACAAACTCTAACTCCTCCTCCCTCCACGTCAAATTCCCCACTCCCAAATGCTTCCAACTAAACTCCTCCCTACCTATTTGACTTCTACAAATATCATTCTCCTCTAATCTATTATAATACCAAATATAGCTCAAGCACATTTCCTGATACGTAGCCATTCCCCCAACAACAGCCTTCCCACTCCACCAACTATTATCAAACGTGCAAGTTAGCATTAAATGGTCTCCCTTCACCACCTTCACTTCATCCCTCAACATTCTCATCGGCTGATATAAATTCCTATAATTATCATCATTAATAACAGGTCTCAACTCCTTCCTTTTTCTAAAATGGCTTAGTTTATGCCCAACTCCTGAATAATGAGTGTGTTGCAATAAACCCACAATTTTAATCCCTTCTCGAGGCAAAATCTCTCTCGTACAGTCACCCCCACAATGCCCGTAGATCTTCTGTCCTAAACTATTCGGCGGAATAAGAAGAGAAGGCGAGCCCGGCACCACATGGGACACGAGGAAGACGCCAAGGTCATTCTCTCTCACGTTTGGGGTGTAATACATATCAATATTTATACTAAATTCTATCCCTCTTCTTCTATTCGGGTTATCATAGTGGACCTGCAACATATAATATTCGTCAGGATCTTCACCAAAAGCTAAACCAGTGTGGTTGGGCAGGAAAAACATCTAAAAACCATTTAATTTCATTCAAAATTTCAATAAATTTCATCAAATTTCACCAAATTTTCAATTTTTTACTCACATTCATCCCAATCGTATAAATATAAACGTTCTCTCTACAATACTGATAAGGCACTCCATCCACTCTGCTATTAAATCTAAAATAGCACATTTCTCCCGTATCATTCTTCACAAAAGGCTCAAAGAATTTAATAGGATCTGCGCCTTTCGGAGCTCTACATCTTGTCAGGACTAGATGATGGACGTGATTAAACTCTTCGTCATTCTCCCACCTATAATGGAACCCCATTAAGTGATGTTTATGTAGGAGGCGAGGTCCCTTGTGGATAGAACACCAATAAGTGGTTTGTCTTTCAGGCATTATCATCCTCCTATTTAGTGTCCACAGACGGAACTCGCCAAGATCATTTGGGGAAGTAGCCACTTCTTTTCTTGTAGACTCTTTTATTTCTCTCGGTGAAAAATCGGGATCTAATAAATAAGTGGGGAAGCTCCCCCTGTTTTGGTGATGATATTTGAGAATGTCTTCTTCCCCAAAAGCGTAAATTAATTGGATTGTATCATCTTTAATGGGATGGTCGTGTTCGTCGCAAGTCTCGAATTTTCGCAACAAAGAGATGGATGTGTGGGTTCCGTTTTCATAAGCAGAGAGTAAATTGTAGTCTTGAGAAGAGTCCTTAATTGGGCGTCGGGTTCCGGGAGGGACGTGCGTGTCGAATAGGTAGGGTCGGTTATTTTCAACTCCGCCTATTACAATGTCAGCAGAGGACATGAGGCCTTTGGAGGTAAATCCTAAGCCAACCCATCCTGTTGTTTTGGCAGTGATGTTGAAAGTTATTGTGCGGCTTGTCCAGTTCATACTCCATTCTAGGATGTAATTACCACGGGTATCTATAGTTTCGATGTGATGGAATGGATCTGAATGCCAGTTTGATTGGAACGTTTGTGGAATTACGAAGAGAATTGCAATTAACAAAAAGGAAACTTTGGAGAGTTCCATCTTGACGTAATGACAAGCTTGGACTGTGGAAAGACTATTTTTTACAATTTATTAATGGCATTGTGTAGAGTAAATGTGATTTAATCAACTTTGTTTTTGACTGTACAATGATGATTTTAATCAGCGAATATTTAATGAATTATTTAATGAAAAACAAAGGCTTACGCTTGAGTAAGCGCTTCTGCATTAACTCTGCAACCTTGCTTTTAACGGTTGGCTAGATTAGGACTTGACAAGGCATTACCTGTGACCACAGCAACAATGCTTAAAAATACGCAAAGCGATGATGATAATGAAAAGCCAATAAATAATATTGCATAAGAAAAAACACTATAACAACCGCTACTTGGAAATATGTGTTGATCCTAACAGCAACGTGTAACGAGCTATTCTCTTTTCTTCTTTATCCTCATTGGATATTTTTGCCTTCGCAGGAGACTCCTGTTATTGCAAATAGCAAACTGAAGCCATAACGAATGACAGCCTGTCATTGACAGGGTAATTTTTATTAAAAATCAGTAGATATCATAATTGAATAGTACTTGGGCTGCCAAATGCATTAATAATTTCATATGCTAAATATTCTGCACGCACACGCTTTTATTCTGTGTATCTTATCACCATTTTTATTCCAGTTGGAAATAAAAGGGCAATGATTAGTTACACAAATTACTACTTACAAATATTTCAATAATGATCACTGAATAATTGTTTCAAAACATGATACGCTTCACATAAGCCATTAAAGTGTTAGGAGCAAGTCAAATATCGCTCCCAATGTAAACAATATCAAACTTGATACGTCCGTTCACACAACTAATGTTTATGACTGGACAACAATGCCAAATGTTTTAATAAATAAATTTTAACGAGCACCTGCTTATCTTTTTACCAAGGTATGTAAGCATAATTTAATCATTAAAACGTCAATCATTTAAAAGACTGATAATTTACTAACATTTCTATGAATTTGTAATGAACAAAAAATGAACAATAACATCCGATCAGCTTGCTTATCCAACAACGGAGTTTTCATAAATCTTCTATTCGTTGTTTAAGCCCTTGAAGAAAATTTAACAAAATCAAATTCTTCACAAGATCCTCCTTCTTTTCAAACGTGGTCCTTTTAAACTTGTGAAGCTTTGTGTGACCTTTCGACTCCACATAGCACTCGGCACAGTAGTGGCAGTTTTGGCAAACTGTACATTTGAACGTATCCTGACCAATCTCCAAAGTCTTGTTGCACCTGTAGCAAGATCCACCAGATAAATTACCATCTTCACTAATAGCGCTGAGTAAACTCTCTATTGCAAGCAAGTCAGTTTCAAACTCTGTCATCTCCTCAAATTCATGATTGTGGATGACTTGACTCCCATTCTTGCATTTTTCGCAGAGGTCGTAGTCCTCACACACTTTGCATTTATACCGAAGCCCTCGGATTGGTTTAGTACGGCATCCATCACATGTCACTTGAGTGTGCGTATCATTTGCGAAGTGAGCTTTGATCTTTTTGTAAATCTTTCTTATCCCTTGCATTCCAATTCTCTCTGTACTGGACGCATTTGTCATTGATATGATAAGCTCGCTTATCTCTGGCCAGCGTTTCTTTAAATCATCTGGAATTTTCCCATTTCGAATACCCTGAAGGAGAACAAACCTATCCTCCTCTTGACTAAATAACTCCCCAAGAATCAGACCCAATGCGAAGACATCAACAGACTTGTCGTAATCACCAGTGACCTGCTCTGGAGCCATGTAGAAAATTGAGCCGCAAGCCGTCATCACAGCTTGTGACCGATGCTCCTCCATTAACTTGCCCACCCCGAGGTCTCCAATTTTAACCTGCGTTTCGGATTTGTCACTTACAAATATGTTTTCTGGTTTGAGGTCTCTGTGGATAATATTGTTGCGGTGGATGTGAGCTAAACCTTTTAGAATTTGACCGAAAAAACGCCAAAATTTTCGCTCGTTGATCGCCTTCTCCGCATGGCTTCTGGCACCCAAATACGTCGCCAAGTCTATCCAACAAAGTTCCAATTGGATGCAGATGAAATGCACCCTCGAGCCTTGAAGAAAGCTGTAATTGATCAATTTACATATAACTTTCTTCTAAAATTTATACAATACATTTTACCCAAATCTTTGGATTATATCATCATTGATGGACAGGCTTTTGATCAAATCTTGAATTTCCGATCGTTCCAGAGTATCCACCCAAGAGGACCTATACCCAACCACGGATTGATGAGAGGGCACTGCAGCCAAAACTTTAATCTCATTCGTACTCGATGAAAGATTTTCTCTCGAGGTTTGAGCAATCAGCTTAATTGCGTAGGACTGTCCCTCAAATTTATTCTTGCCTTGGATCACCATTCCAAATCCCCCAGAACCAAGGACTTTCTCTACATCAAAATTCTGAAGTAGTTTGGATTCTTTTCCACCCATTATTATTCAGAAAAATAAAACTGAAGATATATTTCATGGACTAACTCGCTTGCTAATAATGATACGTTCTTCTGGTCCATATATTAATTACATGCAAAACGTTATCTTTCCAAGTAAGAGGAAAACACTTGAGTTAATAAAATATGGTCAATAACACTGACGTTATTATTATTTCGTTGATAAGTGGGAGTCATACGAGCATTAAGATAAGCCATATTAATTTTGATAGCTGCATAGTTCCACAGTTGAAAAATTTTTCATATGCTTAGTCATTCAGTATGAGATTCGTAGAAAAATGTGAGTTGACTGGCTCTTGTTGCAGAGTGACAATATTAATTAGGAATTAACGTCACGTCCATACCGAACTAAGCGTTTTATTCGACGTCTCCCTTCATTTCGGTTTCTAGCTTTTCTTTGCTTACTTTTGGCACAATGAACTAAATGCAATTTATTTTCGTAGCAAAAATTAATTACATTTCAAAAAAGCAAAATGATTAGATTGTCTAAATAGCTGGAAATTATAAAGATATGAATGCATTCTAAAACGTCCGCACACTTAATATTAAAGTTTCCAGTGAGAAAGCAGCTTTCTTAAAGCTGACAAAAAATGCTCGCGAAATATTTTTGCTGCCGTAAAAATCAGTACTATCCGGTAGTAGTTAAACATCTGCCTATTATGTTAATATCTTTATTCAAAGGAAAACTAGTCAATTATTATATTATTCTATGAATACCACACGCATTTCCATTCGTATGGAAATGCTTCCGCATCAAATGACAAAATTTGAATATGAATTACAAATAAGCCTTTTATTTTTCTTGGCATTATTTTTATCGCATCTTCTGCAATTATTAGAAAGTTATTTAAACATAGCCTTGAATGTCACGCCGAATTAATTAAAGCAATAAATAATTAAGCAGGTGGGATTTTGACGTTCTACATTTCCCAATTTCAAATAATTCATTCCTATTGTCTTAATTTTTTTACAAAAACTACATTAATCAGTCTTAAATGTGGTTTATCTGCAGTCTCATTAATCAATATTTAGTATAAATGTGTGACAGTGAAATAGTTTATGAATTTAGTAAGCTTGGGGCAGTGTGAAATTTTAAAGCGATTTTTATATTACAACAGTCACTGGTCAAATTTTATAATCAATTAATTAATATGATTAGTTAAAGTCTGGATTCTGGAACAACCTATTTCTCAATAAATAATTTTACAGACTTTAACCTTCAAAAATTTTTAAATAAAAAGCTCTCTTCTCCTTCACCTTTGTCAGTAACTGATTAAAATGCAGTCTCAGCTATTCTTCTTCCTTTTAGCCGGGCTGGGCTCTGCCCAGATCTTCGGCCCGAAACAACACCCTCTCGACCCTCTAACAGCGGCTGAAATCCGCTCCGCCGTCCGAATCATCCAGGATGCCAACAGAGGAGTTGACTTAGTCTTCCATTCTATAATTCTCCAAGAGCCTCCAAAGTCTCAACTGCTCTCCTTCTTCCTCCAGAACCGCGACAACTTCCCATCCATCCCCAGAAAAGCTATGGTCGTCGTCCGAATCCGTAATTCCATCACACCCAACCAACTAGTCGTTAACCTTTCATCTCGCAGGGTTGAGTCCTTATCCCAAGACAACGGCCAAGTAGCTAGCTTCACTCTTGACGAGATGTTCGCCACAGAACAAGTCGTAAAAGACGACCCCGTAATCAAGCAGAGGTGTGAACAAGCAGGCTTCCCAAATATGTCCTTGGTCGAAGCCACTTCATGGCCGATGGGCTACATCAAAGACAGGCCAGAATACGCTGGACGACGCCTAGCAATGATGTTCATGTTTGGCAGAAACCACGAAAAGGACAACGCAAACGCCCACCCCTTCGACTTCTTACCAATCGTTGACATTATCCAAAAGAAGATCATCGCAATTGAAGAGCTTCCAACCCAATCAAGCATATTCGACGACGGCACAAATAAAGAGAATGTTTCAACGCCAAAAGCTGAGCAAAACTACGACCCCGATTTATTAGGACGTAATTATTTCAGACGTGACCTAAAACCAGTTAAAACCAGCCAAAATGGCGTCAGCTACACAATAAATGGGAACGAAGTGCAATGGCAGAAATTCAAGTTTCGTCTAGGCTTTAATGGCAGAGAAGGATTGGTTTTGTATTGGGTTAGTTATAATGACAACTCAACTGTAAGGCCTCTCTTCTATCGCATGTCAATGTCTGAAATGTTCGTCCCTTACGCCGACCCTAGGACGCCCTACAGCAGACGCACAGCTTTCGACGAAGGGCAATACGGATTGGGGTATTTAGCAACGAGCTTAAGGGCTGGCGAGGATTGTTTAGGAAACGTCAGGTTAATGGACGCCACACTTCATAATGAAAAGGGGGAAGTGAAAACTTTACAAGGGGCAGTCTGTATTAGGGAGGAAGATGCGGGGATTGGCTGGAAACATGTGAATATGAGAACAGGCGTTCCGTATATTACGCGAAGGCAGAGACTAGCCGTGACTTTCATAGCTACTATTGGCCATTATGACTACATTTATACTTGGCATTTCTATCAAGACGCTACGATTGAATTTAATGTTAAATTGAGTGGAATATTAAGCGTCAATTTGCTCGCTAAAGGAGCTAATCCAGCTGGTCACGGGACGGAAGTTGATGAGCAGATTGATGGCGCTTATCATCAGCATTACTTTGCTTTAAGAGTTGATCCGGAAGTGGACGGGAATAAGAATACGGTTGTTATGGAAGACGTCGTGCAGGGAAGAGGAGGGACAGGGAGTCTAACAAATAAGTATGGGAATGGCTTTTTGGTGAATAGGACTATCTTTAAGACTGCGGCTGAGTCAAGGACAAACGTCAATTCGAAGGTGAGAAGGGCCTGGGTTATTTCAAATAAGAAAGAGATTAACAAGGAAGAGACGAGTGTGGGCTGGATACTCAAGCCGGCAGCTAGTCCAATGCTGATGTTGCAAGATGACAGTCCATTGCTTCCGGCTGGTGGATTCACCAAGTATAATACGTGGGTAACGAGGTACAATGATAGTCAGTTGTATGCCGCTGGTGTTTATCAGAATGGAGAAGTAAATGATGGCCTACCTGAATGGGTTGATAGCGACCCCAACGCAAATATCAAGTTCAGAGGGAGAATAGATATAGGCAAAGCTTACTTGATTTGATTATTTAAATTGAAAGAATTTAATTATAAATTATTTATTTATTATAAATAAAATGCTTATAAATTTTTTGACTTCGAAACGCACATTTTTTAAATTTATAAATGGTCTTCATATTTGGACTTCTGGATTGAGTCAAGCCGATTTTTATCTAGCTTTAAATGTTTTATCCCGAAGTTTCATCTCCACACGTTTTAAAGAATTATAGTTTTGATGGAAGTGCCACCAATTGACGCTCCCGTCGGAATTATCATCTTTGCCATATCTTCCATTCAGGTAAACCTGCATTAATTGGGTTAACATTTTAGTTAAATATATTTCAGTGATGGTCGTTTGATTGGACGATTTACAAATAGAAGGTTTGTATTTCATTTACGAAAGAGCAATAGCCGTACCACCAACCACCACTTCTATTAATCACAGCACAGTTGCCACTATCATAGTTATCATTATCCCTGTCTTTGGTTGTGAACTGCCTATTATTGGTATACGCGAAAGAGTCACCTGCATCTCCTGAGTAACCTGAAACTTGCAGTCGATACTTGTTGCTGGCTCCTGCAACCTTAAACACAGCATATTTCGCAAATTTTTTAACCCCTTCCCAATCCTCTAATTCTATGCGGAGTTCCGCATTTCCAGATTGGGTAAGATCGGAGATTGAGTCGAGACCTTAAAGTTGAATTGCTTCAATGATATTTTTGCTTTCACATGTGAAATTTATAATAAAATATACCGAGCCAAAAGCTGCCACTTTTATCGCCAAACCCATTTACATAATCATTCCAGGTTTTGTTGACAAAGTCTTCCTGTTCCTCTCCCCCTTTGGCTTCTTGCTGCCGCTGAAACACAGTCCATCCTCCTCCATCAGTAGTAAAATCGCACGGAGTCTACGTATTGCATTATGTAAATAAAGCTTTAAATGTTCCTAAGCAAACCAATTATTTACCTTTATATTGTTTTGCCCGTCAGGGTAAATTTCATTGATCAATCTTGTGTTTTCACCCCCTTTTTGAATTTCTCCACAATTGCGGCGTTTTATTACAGGGCAATTGTCATTTATTGTTGGTAAGGGAGAAGCTGTCGGTAGCACTACCTGATTTACATCAGCACCCTCGTTTCCGCAAATATGCTGTAAGACAGTTTTTAACGCGTTAAATTGAACGTGCCTAATTAACATCCTGGCACTTTTTAACGAATAGTTTCCTCCGCGAAAACATTTCCAAGCTATCCCATTTTCCACATTATGCTGACCGTTCGCATAAAATTCTCCGTTTAAGTTTGACTGTTTACAAAAAAGTCAAAAATAATTTCATTATCTAAAAAATAACTAATCAATTTGACTACCTCAAGACATTGATCATACCACCAACCGCCGTCGTAATCTTTTGCACAATTTCTACTAGATGAGTCGTTATCGTTATCTTTAGTGGAAAATTTCTTATCATTATGAGAAGAGAAGGAATCCCCTGAAATGATTTGTAATTTAAATTTAACAATTCAACAATTTATGTAAATATCTGGTTAATCTTGCCTCCATCTCCTGAATATCCCGACACATGTAGTTTAAAGAAAGAAGTTGCATTTCTAACTTTGAATGAGCTGTACCTCGATTCTCTCTTGCTTCCACTCCAGTCTTCCATCTCAACTCTCAATTCCATATTTCCAAACTGTGTTAATTTTGAAATACTTTCCAGACCTAAAATTACATGCTTTTTATGTTTTTTATAATTCTTTTCTTTTTGATAATTTTTTTACTAAGCCTACCCAACCAATAGCTTCCATTGGCATTCCCAAATCCATTAACATAATCATTCCATCCACGATCAAAGTCTACCTCACGTTCTCCTTCTTTTAAGGCGACCCTCTGCTGTATAACTGTCCATCCACCTCTTGCAGTTTCCAAATCACACCAGGCCTTACATAATAATTCGAAATAATAAGGTTACTTCCAGGTTAACATAAATATCAATCATATTAAGGAGCTTAATATATTTTACATCGACTCCTGCATCATCTTCCGGATAAATGCGATAAACTTTGCTCTGATTGTTTCCGCTTATTTGGACATCAGCACAATTACGAGGTAAGTCTAACAATAATAATGTTTTAATAAATGCTACGCAATTTAAACAGACAGATTTGGTAAAATACCTCCGCTACAAAGCCTATCAATGTTGCTATACGACATGAGTAGTCTAGCTGGAAATTACAAATTAAATTATCAATTACCGCAAAGCAACAAATAAAATATTTATTAACTAACTTGTTGTTGTAATTGTAGTTGGAGCCTTTGTTGGAGGGCTTGTTGGAGGTGTGGGACAGCTTGGCTTAGGCCAAACCGGTTGAGGGCAAATTGGAACAGGACAACTAGGTTCTGGACAGATTGGCTGTGGACAAAATGGAATTGGAAAGGTTGTAATTGGGGACGCACTGGTAGCTGGAACTGGTGTCGTTGTCGTAAACCTTGCACTAAATGCTCGAGTGTATGTGGGAAACTCTACATCATTCACATCAAGTGCAACCGTCCCACACAACTGCTTCGCTACGACTTTAAGCATGTTAAAATGCTTATGTCGCAGAAACATGCGGACTCGCTTTAAAGAGTAAGTTTCGTTATGGAAACTTTTCCAAACAATTCCATTGTCTCTGATGTGACTTCCATCAAGATAATGTCTTCCATTTAAATTCGTCTGAAAATTTATTGAGTTAAAATTTTCCGTGCAGATAGAATGTGACGTTAAAATAATATTTCAGCTACCTCAAGGCATTGATGGAACCACCAGCCACCTAAAAAATCTATCGCACAATGTTCGTCGTGATTGTCGTTGTCTACGTCTTTTGTAGAGAATTTCATTCCATTATGATAAGACAGAGAATCGCCTGAATAGTAATAGCAATTAATTATATTCAATCAATTTATGAAATCTATGAGATCCGTCAGAATCCGTCTTACCTGCATTTCCCGAATACCTGGAAACACTCAACCTGTAAAAGGTCGTAGCATTTCCAACTTTAAAAGAACTATATTTTGCTGTACGTTCTTCTCCCTCCCAGTTTTCCAGCTCAATTCTTAGCTCCATATTTCCAGATTCAGTCAATTCTGAGATGATATCTAGACCAATCCAAAAGCTAGAGTTTACATTCCCAAACCCCGAAACGTAGTCGTCCCAGCTTCGAAGAAAATCCTCCCTTTTCCCATTAGTTGCTTGGATCCTCTGCTGGAACAGTGTCCAACCGCCACCTTCCATTTTTAGATCGCACCACACCTTAACCATAACATAATTAGTGGATGCGTTACGCATATTTCATATTGCCCCAATATTGCTTACATCCACAGCTATGTCATTCTCGAACGGATAAATTTGATAATATCCGCTTTCACTCTCTCCGCCAATCTGGACCTCACCGCAATTCCTAGGTCGAACTATTTCCAATATAATAGATAAATTATTAAATGTAGTCGAAGCTCTAAATTAACCTAATATTTACTCACGTCCGTTACAAACTCTTTGTAAATTGTAGGCAGCTCCTGTTGGATCACCTGAAATTTTTTAATTAACTTAATACCGAAAAAAAATCACTTTTTATTTAAAATTACAAGTATTACAGGAAGCATTTGATGCTGCAAATGGATAATACATAGGTGACTGTTGTAATTGATCGGGTGGTGGAGTGGACCGATTTATTGTAGCAACTTGTGCCTGAACGCCACCCAATACCAGAAGGCAAGTCGCTGTAGCTACCACCAGCATCTTCTGTAGAATTATGTCCATCATCAAATAATTACTCTCTTGGGAAGAAAAGTGTGATGAACTGACTAAAAGCTGGCTTTCTATTTCCACCATATTTTATACGTTTGGAAGTCCACGTCATACTTCTAAAAGTGATCAAGCTTTATCCATAAATGACGAAATACCGAGTAATTTTGATTTCTTGGAAGTCCAGACTAATCTGCTACTGCATAAAGAACAACGTCTTACTTGCGTTCTATAGTTTAAAGGAGACGTCAAAGCTTATCAAGCTTTCCAAGTAGAACGTCTGGTTCACTGAGAATCTTGTGGCTATTTCTCTTTCTCAAACAGGTCGTTGGAAAAAAATCGTTTAATAAATGTCTTGTAGTAACCTAAAAAAATAAACTAGCAGATTGGTAAACGCAGTAAGAATGAATGAACTTAATCAAATGATGATTTTTTTCTTAGCAGACTGGATAAATTTTGCAATTACATAAATCCATATTTCGTTTTCTGCTTTATTTTCATGAAATTGGAAATAAAAACTCTGCACCTCTTTTAAATATGCTGTTTTATTGGACTTTTGTCTAATCTTTACATAAAAGTTATTAAAATATATTCCCAGATGATTACCTTAACATTAATAAGTCAATTTCGACGACCTCGTTTAAATAGAATGAATGGATTCTGTGCATCAAATTATATGATATAATCTTCTTTAAAAGCTTAATTCTGAACTTATTATGATATTAGTAAGGCAAAAATTAAATTACAGAATTATATTTGGCTTACAATTTTAATTGAATTTCAAATTATTTTTTTTACATCTTTCAAGTAAACTGCTTTGTTAGAATTTCGCCTAATTTTTACATAAAAGTTTTGGAAAGCATTGGTAGTTGATAACAATAATAATAAGCAACGACGATATTTAAATGGAATGAATGAATTAAAAGATATGAGGCTTTTTCCCTTCTAAATCTTTACTGTGCAATCTGGTTTTTGTTGGTTTTTGTTTTCTCTTAAACGGATGTAGATGATTGACGACCATTTTCAGTAAGATACCGATATTTGTCAAAGTTAACCAGTACAAAAGCTTTTTCTTCATTTGAGAAACCTCCTTGATTTTTGTCACAGCGACAGATATCTTGCATATGATAAGCTTCACAAGATGGAATCCTTTCTGTTTCCGAAGTAATTTTTAAATCAACTCCTAGGTTAGCGGTGACTATTTGTTTTGTCCTAAAGATGGCGGTGTAGTCATCCCAAATCTCAACGAATTCCATTTCGTTTGCATCTACATATTCTATAAGGTCTTCTGCGAGGACTTGATGTGGACCCCGCTTGGCAGTGATTTTTGTGTAGACCCAGTAATAAATAGGAATGTTCTCAAGTCTGGAAAGAGAAGAGGAGACTTGGGAAACTGTGCAGGGCTGGAACTCGATTGTTTGCGACGCCAAAAATTGCTTTTCTTCTAAATGCTCGTAAGCCTTAGAATGACTGTGTTCCTCGTTGAAGGTTTGACTGTAGCCATTTTTCAAAGCGTTGGAAATCGAATTGGAAAGCGAGTCTGAGATTGAGTCGAGGTATGACTTGGATCTGGATTTGGACTTTGAATTTGAACCGGAGAGGGAATTAGAGCGCGCATTGGAGAAGTTAATTGTTTCCATAGTGGAATTTAAGTGAGAAGTGGCGCCAGACTTTGTAAGCGATTCAGTAGCAGAGCCCGATTCTGAGATTGAGCTAGTATTGGATTGTGAAGCTGAAGACGTTTTTGAGGATGACTCTGCTTCGCTTTTAGTTACCGAAGTAGAATATGTGTTTGAAGTTGACTCATGATTTGTATCTGTGTAAGAAGTTGATCCTGCGATAGAATGCGATTTGGTGGCTGTCCCCGATTTCGAGCTTGAGGCAGTTTTTAATATCGAATCGGATGATGTATCAGAGCCAGACGTGCCAGTTGAGTTGGAATAATTATTTGAAGTAGTCTTTAAATCTGAGCTGGCTTTCGTGTTTGAAGTAGAGTTTGACGATGAAGTAGATTCAGAGAGAGAATTTGCTTTTGCTTGTGAAGCTAATTTAATTTCTGAAGACGAAGTTGTATCAGAAGTAGAGCCAGACTTTGATTTACTGCTTAAGTTAGATTTAGACATTGACACCGATTGATCTTCAGTTTCTGAGTTGGAGTCTGACCTTGTACCTGAGGTTGAAAAGGATGCTGACGCATGAAGTTTTAAACGTGAAGATAAACTCCCTTGCGCAACCAAAATGTTCACCCCTCCGGAAGCACTAAGTTCATATTCTCCCCCAAACTGTGCCCCGGATGATGAACTCTTTGAGGTTGCTTCAGTCTTGGTGGACGAGCTTCCTTTGGATGCACTGGCGGAACCTCCTTTACTACTACTTTCGTCCCAAGCCAATCCCGAAGTGGAAGATTTGCCCGTTTGAGTAGATTGTTCCTTGGTATCTGTGTCAGTTACTGTTGATCCATTCTGCAATGTTTCATCCGTGCTATGTGACTTACTGTCTTGTTCCCCTACTGTGTGGCTCTCATCCCCTCCGGAATTATATACTTTGCTATATCCCTTTTGGAAAGCTTTCTCTCGGCCGACACTACTGCTAATTATTTTCTCTCCTGTGGAACTTGTCTGTTCTCCAACATTGTAGCTTTGCTCATTACCTTTCTGAATTGTCTTTGCAATTTCGTTAGTATTCGAGTTTAAGATATTTGTTGAACTGCTCTTCTCATTTGTAACCGTCGTCCCAATTGCATTACCTGATGTAAAACTTACTTCTTTCCCAAACCTCCTATCGCTTCCTTGCATTAACTGAATACTATTTTCTTTTCGCGAATCCTTTCCCTTTTGCACGGACAGCCCGTGCTTATCTCGTTCATCAATTTGGAAGCCATTTTGGCTTCCTTCTTCATCCTTTTCTTCTCCGGCTTTGTCCTTCCTTCTGTCTTTATTCCTGCTTATGTCTGTCCTCACATCCTTGTCAATTGTAACACTTTCCATAGCAGAAAGCGAGTTGCTCATAGTAACCGAGTAGCTCTGCCTAATTGTAGTTGTTTCTTGAAAAGTTCGCGATATTCTAGTGCTCCCATTATTATTTATTGTCGTTCTTTCAGCGAGGCTGACGTCTCTTAAATATTGGCTTTCGTCAATGTCAAAGTCCAAAGTGAATTTGTAAATTTCACTGTGTAACCTTCAAAGTAAAATTGATTAATATCAAGAGCATTAGCAAATGTAAAATTCAAAAGACATTACTTGATACATTCCAATCCACAAGCGCTGACTGACTTCACACTAGACTTCAACTCTTTTATAATCATTCCAGGATTGGCTACATAATTATAAGCCAAATAACTATCATATTGGAGCCCTTCTCCTCCACAATTTTCCTCCGGATAGAGAGCAAAACATCCATAGTTTAATTGTGGAACGGTTGGCTGAGTTTCAACACTTTCAGCAACGTTTTGACAGCCACACAAATCATCAAATTTCACAACTGACAAAAATATCAAACCAAGTCATTAGTTTAAATAAATCAAGTCAATCTAATTATTTTACTAACCATTCTTATTCTTTGCATTTTTCAAAGTAAAAGGAAGTTTTTTACTTCTCCTGTCCTCACAAGCTCTGAATGAGGTAACTTCGTCCATCGAATATACTTCGTTCGGAGGCATATTTCCAAAGAAATTATCGCAATTTGTTCCTTTATATGTAACTAAGCAAGTGTCAGATGCAATTTCCTCGACGCCATAAGTTTTCATGTCGAGAATGGTAACGCATGGAAATGTTGGCAAGTTTGAGCCAAAATCCATGCTATAATTTTTGCCTAAAAGTTAAATTTAATTGATATTTTTTAATTTTTGAATTTTAAAATGAGAAATACTTACCTTCATTGTTTAAATACATTTCTACTTTTATTCCTTGGATAGACCAAGTGCAGAGTAGGAGGATGAGGGCAATTTGAGATTGCATTTTGCAAGTGTTAGGGAAAAAGAGTATTTGTAGATGTAAGTTTAATTCATGAATGAGCTGACTTTACGCTTTTAAAATACATTTTAGGCAATTTTCCTCATGCTAGATTTCAATGGATGCAATCAAGAAGCCATTTAAATTCAGATGCTTTAGCAGGAAGTACTTGGGATCAATTATATGATCAAGATAGCCATTTTAGTTTAATTAAGGCATTCCCAGTTATCCAGTTTTAATTGAAATCTGCACACTTTCTTGGACATTTCTTGGAAAACGTCTGGACAGTTTAGCTCAAAAATTCTGTTTGAATGAGCCAGTCTGAAGTCATTGTTTCTAAAGGTTTTGCAAGAGATTGTTTTGCTATAAAGCATAATAAGGCTTTCTTGGAAAGTAACAAGAGCATCTTTCTGCGTTGCACAGAGAACATTTGTAAGCAGATGCAAAACAGTTATTAATATTTTTAAGTGGTTTGATGAATGAAAAGGTTTATGAAATGACTTTATTGGCCTTTTAAAGATGATACCAAGTAAAGCACGTTTGTTAGAATAATGATAGTCCGGTTGGGGTCGTTATCAGAATGGGAATGACCGTTTACCCAAATTGATCTAGAGTAATTCTAAATCAAATATTAGGAATAAAGACGTCCTAAATTGCATGTTTTTGATGTGACGCATATTGCAAAAAATAGCCTGTGATGCACGGCGTTTGCCAAAGGCGTATAATTTCGTCGGGCTAAATCCAGCCCTGGATGTTCAGAGGGAGAATAGATTCCTGAACAAACTAAAGGCTGTTTTGCCATTCCCATCATATTTTATAAGTTTAATATTCCACGTCATAATTTTACTTAAAGTGATCAAGCTTAATCCTCAGTGAAGTAATACGGAGTAAATATTTTTGGAAGTGCAGACCGTTCTTTCCTTACATAAAGAATAACGTCTTACTTCTTTTGTACGCAAATGGAAAGCTAGGTTTACTACGAATCTTTTAGCTTTTCCTCTTCGTAAAGGAGGTCGCCGGAGAATGATTAGATTTGCAAATTAAAAACAATTAAGAATGAATGAAATGAATTAGGTGAAGAGTGAAGAGTTTCCTCTTAATAAGGTAGAAATAATTTTCAATCAAATTTGTTTTGCTTCATAAAACTTCTGCACCTCTTTAGAGTAAACTGGTTTCTTGGAATGTTTCATAATCTTTACAAGAAAAGGGTTGGAAAACATATTGATGGTTGATGACCTTAACATTACATAAGCAAAATGAACTTGTCAAAGACCTTACTAAACAAGAATGAATGGATTCTGAAAATAAAATAAAATAAAATAATGTCTCCTCTCTCTCTTTTTGCGAGTTTTATTCTGAATTCAAATAATAATCTGGTCTTTCATAATTTAACTGGACAATACGTTAATTCAAAGGTGAGTAGGGCCTGGATTATTTGGGGGGAAACATAGATTAACAAATAGCAGACGAGTGCCCATCGAGGATGTCACTGTTATAACAGTGAACGGCGCTGGAAAAAGTCGCTTGTGTATTTGATTTTTAGATACAAGAACATATACGGATAATTTTCTCATACAATATCTTGATTTTACTGTGTAAAATTTTGCAGACTGATTGTTTTGAGTTTGCTCATAATAAGCTCCTAACTATGAAGCATCGGCTCGGCAAAAGCGATTTAAGAAATTATTAAACCTGTTAAAGTACGCAACGTTAGTTTGTCCGACTCATCTTAAAGAAGTTTCCGAAATCCATTATTTCGCACATGCATGGCTTTCAATAAACTTCTGCTGCAAACACTCAACTCAAAATTAATTTATGATACTTCACCCAAAGATGAAACAAGAACCCCTCTATCAGAAAAAGTCGTTATTTTAAGAAAAAAAATTAACGGATAGCTGTAATCTTAAATAAAGTGGGCAAAGTGAGACATATAAGCAAAAATTTTGACAAACTTTGTAATGTTTTAGACGTTTGCTAATAGTTATATTTTGGAATTGCTTTCTAAATTAAACTTTGGGATGTTGCTAATATATAAAATGCACTTAAATTGAAAGTTGATTTTTCTCCCGTGTGAAAAGGTCAACTTTCATAAACAAGTGCTTATTTCTCTTTCTCATTCGTTTTATAATCAGTGGAGATTATTCAAAACCTGGAGGTGCTTTTTTTCTGATTCATTTACCATTTACCTCACCATGAATAGGTCTAATTATGACACCATGACCCAGATTTTTTACAGCTTTTGTCACCCGAGTCTGGGTCAATTTACTTCCGGAAACTTCCGAAACCAACTTGTCCACTTCTCTATTTAATTTCTTAGGCATTTTAAAACCTAAGTACTCCAAACTTGCATATGTGTATACTAACATAATAGGCTTCAAGATTATATCAAAATCAATAGGCAAGATACTAGCTGTTTTTAATAAAATGCAAAATTTAGGATGGGAAAATAATAAGTATATGTCCTTGTATGTTATATATCTAGAGATGAGCAACACGACATTCCAAACCGCATGCAAATATTCGAAAATATGCGATTTGATTCATATGTAAAATTAAGAATACCCTTAGTTACTTTTATACGAATATTGAGTTTGAATCAAATCGCCCCACTCCCCTTGAAGATAGAGACAACCGTTAAACCCCTAACTACAGTTATCGCCATTAAATTTCAAATTCAATTATCTCGGCCATGCCTCCCTCGATGCAAAAACTGATTGGAGCACTTGGAGAAGCCAAGTAAGTTTATGTTTGTTGCATCAAATCTTGCATATTTAAAGGCACAACTGAGTTAATTATAATTAAAATTAATTACTTAATTATTTTTTAAAAATTCACCGTTAATTATTAACTTCTAGTTTTTTCTCTATTGGTACTGCTTAATGTACCTCACATTGTGGGAAAAGTTTTAAAGCGAATTATTAAGCTAATTAGCTAATATAAGCCGAATTGTTTTAATTGAATTGGTAATTATCCAAATTTTAAACCCGCATAACTTCCTCATATTTTCGAATATTTGCATGCGGTTTGAAATGTCGTGTTGCTCATCTCTAGATATATAAGATAAGATAAGATAAGATAAGATAAGTTTATTTTCATAGAAGCTCCCGGAGCCCAATGGGGCCATAGAGCCTTGCATTACAAATTATTTGTGTTTACAATCAGTAGGTGATTCTCTCTTGGCTACAAATACTATTCATAACAATTTAATATTTGATAACTTTTTAACATTTTTGACATAAAAAACAAATTAAATAGTGACATAATTAGACAAATCATAACATCTTAATTATAGGCACAAAATCATTGACCACATATATATTCTTTTAACAATAAATCATAATTATTTTATCAGCAACATAAGATATAATAATAATTTAGTTTGCTTCAATCAGCATTTTCTTACAGTAGCACAAATCACTGCCTGTAAAGGTTTCATCGTAACTCTTTCTTAAGGAACATAAAGTTGCCTCACATTTGCTGACGTATTCCGCTTCCACAGTAATTCCAAGTTCACTCGAAATGCAATCAATAGGCATAGTTTGAAAACTGGAGCAGACGCAAAAAAATTCCGATAACTTTTCTTTATAATACAGTCCGTGTACATTGAAGATTTCATCTGTCATCTCATGAGAGATTCCATATGCAACACCAATTCTTCTTAACTGCTTAAATTTTTTCTTTACTTGCTTTGAATGCCAACGTTGCTCATTCTTCTTTTTGTCCTCGTTTGCTAATAATTGACTTTTTGCTGGGATAGAAATTTTTTGAGCTTCTTTATGACCGCGTTCATCTTTATTTGATGGAATGATTACAGTCGCAGGAGGTAATGATGATGATGACGCCGCCGGAATGGGTGCGGTGATGGGCGTAAATGGATTTGATGTCATCGCCTCTCCCAATATTACGCTTTCACTGGTCTTTTCACTTTCATAATTTTTGGATTCTTTTTCAAATTTTAAGTTAGCTTTGGCAATATTTCCATTGCATTTAACGATTGAGGTTTTCCCCCAGTCGTCAGTGATAGAGATTTTTTGCTGAAAGTTTTTGAGCTTATGACAATTTTTAAAAATCACTGATTTATCAAATTTTGACGCAACTTGCACAACAGTAACTGGAGGACGCCCGTTGGTCCATTTTACCGTAGCGTGAACAATCTCAATATGCACATTAAGGATTTCTTGGAAAAAACTTTGGAGACACATGATTCTACACCCGTCATGAAATAAATTTTCATGGTACAATCCATGGATCACAACGTTTAGATCATTGCTGGTTTCAGGGATATTTTTATCACTTGACAATTTAGCTTCTTGTTTGCACAGTGTATTTATGTAAAGATCAATTTTTGACCTGGCTTGTAACAAATTTCTCTTTAAAAATTTTAAAATTTCCAATTGGTTTTCACAGAGAGTATCTGCACATTTTTCTACACAAAGCATGATATCAGATAGGGAGCACTGCTCAATGGGGACAGAATTTAACTTTTCCATGACTCAGCCGTCGTTTGCTTTACACTATTCTATTTGACTTTTATAGACTAGCGGAGTGACAATTTGCTTGACCGTTCTGCTTGACAGCTCAAGAGAGCTTCTCTAGATATATAACATATCTATAAAATCAAATACACAAGCGACTTTTTCCAGCGCCGTTCACTGTGTGTTATGCTAAAGCCTTATAATTTCTTCAGGTTGAATCCGGCTTTGGATGTCCCCCAAGTGCATAGGGAGAATAGGTACAGACAAAATTAATATTTAAAATTAAACGATTATGCAATTGGATTAAAAATTGACATTTGAGCAACTCAATTATTTATTTTAAAATAAATCAAAAGATATATTATTACAAATTGTTAAGATTTACTCTGGCATAAAACATATCGACGTTCACTGCATAATGCCGCATGAAATGCTGAATCCTGTGGAACTAACATACCACAGTAATAGTACTCGGGACCACCACTGTGCCCATGCCAGTGGAATCCAGTAGAAGTGCTAGGTATAGTATCGCTTCCATTCCATACAAGACCATCAATTGTGCGGCTTTCTCTTGCAGCAGTCCAATACCAAAAATCTAGAACATTTACATTGCATGCAATAGCTGAAACGTGTAATTCTAGAATATATATTTCATGCAAAATTACTGGGATATCCTTCCATTGCAGTTTTCAAAAAGTCCACTTCCGCCTTGCTTTCAATCTCAACTAGTTCCAACTTTGATGCTTGGCAAAATTCGCCTGCTGCTGTCCAATTCTGAAATTATGTGTATATTTTTACTCTCTTTGAGCAAATTAAATTATTTAATAATATTACGTAAAACATATGCGCGCAATCTGTTAAGCAATTAAAATTAACGTTGAAGTACCATGGTTATGTTTGGCTCTGCAAACAAGGCTTTCCCTCCAACATTTCCGAGATATATTAATGTAAGTATGGAATTATTCCAAGTAATATTTTCTTCTGGAATAGCTGGAGGAGATGCTGTTGCCTTAAAACTTGTTAATGCGGTTAGCACCAAACAAGAGGCTAAAATCACTAAGTAGTTATTGTCCATTTTTACAAATGATTTAGTTTGAAAGAAAAGCGCTCTAAATTTAAATCAAAGTGGCTTTCTAATTTTTGCTCTCTCTTTTTATATTCTGGAAATTTCAATCGCATTTTTCAAGAAGTAAGTAGTAAACCATGTTTTGTAGCACTCAATTATGACAATTCAATTTTTATGCAAGTAATCAATCAACACTTCAAAGAGTAAAATTCACTTTGCTGAGACCGGTTAATAGTTTAACCCTTTCGAGTCAAATTGGATTGATATTTGTGACGAAAGAATCATGAGAATCATGCCAATTGAAATGAGACATTTTCCCTTATCGTCACAACGACAAGGAAAACTAATTAATTGTGTTGTACCGCCTTAAAAAATTATAAACGACAAGTAACTTTACTTGCGTCATTTTTGTTAACAGAGAACACTTGTTTTTGAGCAATTACTTATAAAATTATTAATAATCAAATATTATAGGTTTTCCTTAAGTGTATGTTTATTTCACAATAAATCAAATGCTGGATTAAATCTCTCCATTTTGCATCCAAACGTTTTTGCAAACTTATTCGTTTTTGTTATCCCGTAAATGCTATCCGAATTAGACTTTTGCTCTCCTGTCTCCGTCGTCTTCAATCTTTTGACTTGCGAGCTTGATAGAATAGATATACGCCAAGCTTACTTGATTTGATTATTTAAATTGAAGAATTTAATTATAAATCATTTATTAATAATAATAAAATGGTGATAAATTTTTGACTTGGAAACGCGCATTTATTTTTTAAATTTATAAATGGTCATCATGTTTAGACTTCTGGATTAAGTCAAGCCGATTGTTACTAAGCTTTAAATGTTTTATTCCGAAGTTTCATTTCCACTCGTTTTAAAGCATAATTATGGTCGCTGTGAAAGTAGTACCAATTGACGCTCCCTACGGAATTGCCTTTGCCATATCTTCCATTTAGGTAAACCTGCATTAATCGGGGTAACATTTTAGTTCAATATATTTTATGATGGTCGTTTGATTTGATGATTTATAAATAAAAGGTTTATATTCAATTTACGAGAGAGCAAAAGCTGTACCACCAACCACCACTTCTAAATTCCACTGCACAGTTACCAACTTTCCACGTATCATTATCTTTGTCTTTTGTAGTGAATTGCATATTGTTGGTCTGTGTAAAAGAATCTCCTGCATCCCCTGAGTAACCAGAAACTTGCAGTCGATAATTGTCGCTGGCATTTGCAACCTTAAACACTGCATATTTTGCAAATTTCTTAACTCCTTCCCAATCCTCTAATTCTATGCGGAGCTCTATATTTCCAGATTCGGTAAGTTTGGAGATTGAATCTAGCCCTTTAAATTAAAATGTCTAATGATACTTTTGTTTATGAACGTGGACTACTTTTTCAAATATACCAAGCCAAAAGCTGCCACTTTTATCTCCAAATCCATTTACATAATCATTCCAGGTTTTGTTAACAAAGTCTACTTGCTCCTCGCCCGCATTGGCTTCCTCCTGTCGTTGAAACACAGTCCATCCGCCTCCATCAGTTATCAAGTCACAGTTAACCACAACGGGACTTGCGTTCTCAAGAAAGATATTAAATATGCCATTTCCCCGCATGTTTATTTGCTGCAGGTCTGCACATGATTTGGGTAGTAAGTTTGTTATATTTGCAGGTGGGCAGCTGTGTTGTGGGGAAGTTGGATTTGGGCAGTTTGGTTGCAGAATAATTGGAGCTGGGCAAGTTGGTTTGGGGCAATTTGGTTGAGGAATGACTGGAGCTGGGCAATTTGGTTGTGGGCATTTTGGTTCGGGACAAACTGGTTGAGGAATGACTGGAGTTGGGCAACTGGGTTGTGGGCAAGTTGGTTTGGGGCAAACTGGTTGAGGAATAACCGGAGCTGGACAACTTGGTTGTGGGCAGGATGGAGTTGGACACGTTGTAATTGGACACGCAGTAGTGGTTGGAATCGGTGTCGTCGTTACAAATCTTTCAGTTAAAGCTGGATTAGGTTTTGGAAACTCAACATCATTCACATCAAGTCCAGCCTTTCCACATAACTGTTCCGCGACATGCATAAGCATGTTAAAATGCTTGTGTCGAAGAAGCATCCTAACTTCTTTTAAAGAGTAACTCTCATTGTGGAAACTTTTCCAAACAATTCCATTTTCTCTAATATTCTCATCCTCCAAATAATGTCTTCCATTTAGGTTTGACTGTGTAAGTATAAAAGTAAAATGAATTTAACGTAAGAGTTTAATTAATAATTGCAATACCTCAAGACATTGATGAAACCACCAGCCACCATTATATTCTATGGCGCAGCGCTTTGTCCAATGATTATCATTGTCTTTATCTTTCGTGGAGAATGCCATTCCATTATGATACGACAAAGAATCGCCTAAATAGTTTTATCATTGCAATAAATTCATTTCCGTCTGAATAGAATTGTATATTTAAAAAATGCACTTGCCTGCGTTTCCAGAAAACCCGGAAACGCTTAACCTGTAGAGTGTAGTAGAATTTCCTACTTTAAACGAACTGTATTTAGCCACACGTTTTTCTCCTTCCCAGTCTTTCATTTCAATTCTAAGCTCCATATTTCCGGATTCAGTCAACTTCGAGATAGTTTTTAAGCCAATCCAAAAACTAGATTTTACATCGCCAAACCCCAAAGCATAGTCATTCCACCTCCGAATAAAGTCCTCCTCATCTCCATCTTTTTCTGGCTTCCTCTGCTGGATCAGTGTCCAGCCCCCACCCTCAGATTTTAGATCGCACCACACCTAAAATACAACAGATAATTAGTAAATAAGCATGTTATTATATTTTAACATTTTGCCATATTTATTCTTACATCTACAGCCGTGTCGTTCTCAAAAGGGAAAATTTCATAGTATCCACTTTCACTTTCTCCGCCAATTTGCACTTCTCCGCAATTACGAGGTCGATCTGTTTTATAAAATTAAAGTCAATTTAATCCAATCATACTGTAAATAAAATGGATGCTAACCTCCATCGCAAACCCTTTGTAAATTATATGCGGCGGCTGTTGTACCCGCTGAAATATAAAATATAAGTGCAAACTTTCGTTAGAATTTTTTTAATACAATTATTTATTCATTAAATTGTTTTGGCAAGTCTTACAAGAACAATTTGATACAGGAATTTGAAAAATTATTGGTGGCTGTAACTGATTTGGCGGTAGTGTTGACCGAGTTCGACTCACTGTAGAAATTTGTGCATGGGCACAGCCCAGCACAATTAAGAAAATAGTTGCCGTTGTCACCAACATTTTCTGACTTGTTGTCTTCATTCCAAAATTCTGAGAATAAACTGCCTCGAACAGATCAGAAACTAAAGTCATTTGAGGGAAACGTAGCATCTTATATATTAGATTAATTTATAACACACGCCATACTTGCTAATAATCGTGCGTATTTTTACTGCGAAAGAGACATAAGCTAATCCTTATTTGAGGTAATGCAGGCAAATTATTATGATTTTCTTAGATGCCTAGATTTAATTTCTACGGCGAAAGGACCAATTAAAATGTCAATGTAATTACTTTGCAAAATTAATTTGTTAAGACATTTATTATCTACACTCGTGCTTGGAATGCACATCATCTTTATTTTTAATAAATGACATGTGTCTGCCACAATTCTAAATCCATTTATGGAAAAAGGAATTAAATAACCTTTGTACGTAATAAAGCTGCTTTTTTGACGTATTTGCACTTTTAGTCTTCACTCTGAAATAAAATGTTATTATTTCCTTCTAGGATTGCTTAAAAATAAATTTTATCCGTATGACAAATGATGATTCTGGGGATTACGAAACAGATCAGTTAGCTTTTATTTTTTGGAACACATCTGGCAAATGTAATCATAGGACAATGTTTGAATGAGCTAGTCTTCCATCGTCACTCATATGGACATGGACTATATGCTATTTTGATTGATTTGACGAGCAAGCTATGACAAGAAAAATGAGCGTTTACTTGGAAAGCGATAAGAGCATCTTACTACGTTTGAGTCAAACGGTTTGACAGAGAGTCTCTGTCAGAGACCATGCATTTGTTGACTTTAATAAAAAGAAAGATTTGTTGATTGAGAAGATCTTGAAAAATGGCTTAATCGGCTTTGCAAAACTGTTTTATTGTTTTTGTAAATCCTTTTTGTCAATGTTAATGAGGAGTAATTATTTGACAATTATATGTAATGATATTACAATGAATGTGAAACAAATCATTAAGACTTTCTACTGGGTTTGACGCTAGGTCTTCTAGTGGTTGGGGAAGAACTACGCCTGCCTCCCAAGGAGTTTCCTGAGGTAGATGAAGGCCCTGCTAGTGAAGACGACAACCCTCCAGAATTTCTCCTAAGTGCACTTGATGTGGCAGATGGGCCACTGGAATTTCCTTGCGAGTTCCGTGTTAATAGTGAAGGGCTGGCTTGGGCGGATGTTATGCCGGCTGGACTTCCACGAGAACCGCTTCGAGAGGGTAAGGAACCCCCTGAATTTCCAATCGCTGCAGTTAACGTTGAGCTACCTAAATTCCTTGAAGGCGCCCTAAGCACTGACGTGAAACTGCCAGTATTTCCTCCCAAGGTCCCAGTGGCGGATGTAATTCCGGGGCTTCCCACAGAATTTCTTCGTGCTATTAAAGGACCTCCGGAATTTTCTCCTAAACCGCCTGTTGTAGAAGAGATCCCTAAGCTTGACATACTTGCTCTGCGATTATTTCCGTTTCCAACTGGAGCACTATTTTTATTATTCGAAGGTAGCAATCTCTCAACGGGGCGTAGCCCATGAGGTCTTGAACCACCAACGTAATTCGCTTCGTGGTGCACAGGTAAGCCATCTCTAAGTCTAGCAGTCACCCGGGAGTTGTACGTTGTGACTCGCGTCACACCGCCCCCATTCCCACCATTCCGACGAATATTAAGGACATTAAATTGTCCAGAACTTTCTACAAGATTATTCGCTTTTCCCCTCAATGGTCGAACCGCCCATGAAATGAAATAAGTACCTCATTATTAGACTATTTATTAACATGAATTATCACAATCGTGAAAAATTCTTGCTTACCGTTGTGCCAGGTCCAGTAAAAGAACCAGCTACATTCGTTGGACTATCTGCAGATATTAGGCTGTGTACTCTTCTTTCATTGTAGGGATT
>JAHZMU010001551.1:0-18479 GCA_027743725.1 Rambutsinella grinnellia
AGTCTCTGCGCAATCTAAAAATGGAATTTGGAGGGTCAAATTTTATTGATAAAATGACCCCGATTATTTTCCAGCAGTTTACAATACAAACGTTTATTGATAGGCTTTTGCTCGCGAAGACAAACAAGAAATAGACAATTAAAAGTAGCAAATAATTTTATGCACTTAACTTAAAAGGTAAATACAAATTACGTAAAACGTTTTGGTACTTCCCTTGTCTGGTTATTTCTGATGCTTCAGCTTCTGGTAAACCCCTTTTTAAATAGTATTGACTTCTAAGTTTCCACTGAGTAAACACCATTTCTACATAATTTACACGGATTTACAAAACTAGTCTAACAGTCTGTGCTTCAGTAGCATTTGTACAGTTGCCAATTTCTGAATAAATATTCGAATGGAGTTTTAAGGAAATATACTAGATTCTGAATCAATAAAACAAATATTCTACTCTACCTTTAGTGAAGAAAGATTAGCCAAGGTTTAAATAATCATTTGATTTTTAACATTCATAAACGCTTAAATTGCTAATAATTTAATAATAACGATGGAGGCGATCTTCATGCAGGAGTTTAACTTAATATCCCATTCTTCATTAAAGAAAGTCACTGGCATCCCTTGCAAATGGAACATGGACAGTGGAAATTTTAGCATTGATGCAAAGGCATTTTACAGGAGCTTCATAATTAACTATTATATAGCGATAACGCTTTTTGCTCATATTCTCTTTCAAAATGAAAGCTTAGAAGCTGATCTGCTAAAATGCGTTATAAACTGTGCTATTTGTCTTGGCGCTGTGGTGATAGGATCAATCTCTCTCAAAATATATTTAAGACCGGAGCTCATGTCAGATTTCAACAATGGCTTGGTTCAGCTGGGACAATTCTGCAAGAAAATAGAAAACGGAAATACATCACTTTTATCAAAAAAGGCTAAAAGGAAGACATTATTTGCCAAGATTACTTGTCAAATACCTAGGATCACTATCACCAAAGTGGCACCTATTTTGATCCTTCTGGGAGTATGGCTGGTTCCAAGCTTTCCAATAAATATGATGCACCTCTTTCCGTGGAATTTGATCACGGAAGGATTAATCTGGGTTGGTCAATGGGTGCCTATTTTCCCTAAGCTATTTAAAATTGGACTGAACTTGATCGTAAACTACTTGCTTTGGAGCTTTCTAGCAAAATATTGGTGCGCTTTCAATACCCAAATTGTTTCCGGTTGCTTTGCTCTATCTCAGGCTATCCTAAAGGCACAAAACCGAATTAAAATAGAGCAAGTAGAAAATGGAATACGCATAAAAAGACAAATTCAAATTTTGTTAATGATCTTCAATCAACTGTGGTCATTCTGTCAGGTCTTGATGCTAATTCACATGATGATTACCGAAATAAGTTGTGCTTTTCTCCTGATTAGCAAAGGACATGTTTGTTTGTCTATGAAGCTATTTTTGAGTCTCGCAGTTTTCAATGGATTCATCGGAATAGCCGTCTTATTCTGGTTTTGTTCTGAAATAAATTACATGTCATTAAAATGCATGAAAGTAATGCGAAATCTAAACTGGAGTAAAATGGGAGTGAAGAGGAAAGAGTACAAGAGAATGGCTAAATCCATACCCGTAATGAAGATTAGTTTTGGAATTGCAAACAAAATCGATAGATTGACTCCGGTTGTTTTCCAAGACTTTTCAATAAGACGGATTGTGGATTTATTGCTTTTGAAGAAGGCTTGAATTAATAATAACACGTAGATATAATTATGTTTTTAAACAATAAATGCCAGTTTCCACACAAGTCGGTACTAATAGTTTCACTACCCTTTAATTACATTTCACTTAATTATAACGGTAGACATAAACACGTTTAAAATTTGTCGCATCTTTCAGTAGCCTAAATGGAGCATTTCCATGCGTGATGTTATCCTCTTTGGTAATAGGGAAAGTTCTAATTAATATGGCTCTTTATTACCCGTCTAATCTTATACTTTCGCTGAGTTCCTGTGAAATTATGAAGAAAATCTGGATTTGCCTTTGGAATTTTGCTGTTTGGCACTCCGCATTTGAGGTTTGGTGTATCTTCATTTACCAATTAATAGCAGGTTGCTCTGGAATAGCGATTGCTACGCTCTACTTTGAAATGAAATGTGAGAGAGAACATTACAGCAGCTTCCTCTTCTTCAAACAAATTCAGATCATTTCAATCCTATTAAATAAGCTACAGCCAATCCTTCTATGTGTGCTAGCTATTGCCATGATTAATATGCAGGTTGCATCCGGCTCTTTATTGTTAGCTACGGATGGAAGCGATTTAGCAAATGCAAATTGGTGCATCAAGCTGTTCTGCGGCTTCACATGGTTGAATGGGGTGATTGGATTACTCTTCGTATTCATATTTTGCGCTGATGTTAACGACACATCTGATCGAGCACTCAAACGAGCAGAGGTAAAAGCAGGAGAAATCAAGTCATACAAAGGAAAGGAATATAAACGGGTTGTGAAGTCCTTGCCAAGCCTTAAAATGCAATTTGGAGGAACCAATTTTATCGACAAAATGACTCCAATTGTTTTTCAGCAGTTTACAATGCTTCGGTTAATTGATTGTCTTTTGGTTTCCAAATCTAGTAATAATTCTTAATAATAATACTGCAGCGATTGCCTTAAAACTTTTTATTATTAATTATTCACACATTTATTATAAATTACCTCAAAAATAAAATACAATTTGGCAATAGCAATTCCAGGTAGGAGTAAACCAAACAGCACAATAATATTTCCCTTAAGCGAAATTTTCTCCTCGCTTTTCAAACGTTGCCGTAAACTACTTCTTAGAAAGATAATATTCTGAAAAATTGAATTAAGAAATTGAATTACTCCAAATTTGAACTTCTCGATGTCAAAGATATTAGAATTTATGGCTCTTTTCTGCCCTTGACGACTGGAAATTAATAGTAATATCAGCAAGAAAAATTTGTAGACAAATACTTAACTTCGATAGCTTAAATAACTAAATTGTTGATAACTTAAGTGACTCTTCTATAAACTGCTATTTTGTCATAATAAACAGTAAATTGCTCCAGTGCACATAATGGAATTGAAATTCCGGAAACAAATGAAACTTGCCGTTTCAAAGATTTTGTTTGTTTAATGAATATTAATTAAAATTTTGCTATGCAAACGCATTCGATTTCTGTCATATTATAAGGCCTATATAAGCAATAAAATAATTGACAGTTTCAACACACGTCAGTTCTTACTAAGAACTTCTTAGGGATTGTAGTAAATATTATCTCTATAATTTCACGTATAATTAAACTGGTACATATTTACACTTGTTCAAAATCCAATAATAACTAAATCAGTTCACAAAATCGTCCAAATAAGTAGTTCCAGACACAAAGCCTTTTGCTCAAAAATTCTGACGAAAGTAATCGTTTTGCTTTATCAATGAATCCTGATCAAACACTAAAATGGCGAAACTTATTAGAATTTTCCTACTTCCGGAAAATATAAGACGAGCAAAAAAATAGGTTAGATTTCTGTCCAAAACGAAAACAAGATAAAGGCAAAAGCTAGTACAAAATTAACAAAACAATAACGCTTCGAAGTGTTAAGTAAGGGTTGAATAAACGTCGTCTGTTATTCACTAGAGTTTTCTCTCCGAAGCATATGCTTGGTTCACAAGCGTTTTGATGAATAACAGAAGACGCTTTTCTGTTCCACTCACAAGGAATTAACACAGCTTTTATAATTCTAAACTTAATTTCTACAATGATCAAGGAACTTGGTTTTCTTGAGCAATTCAATCGACTTTCCTCGTCCATTTTTAACTGGAAGAAATTCAGAGGCCTATATTGTATCTGGGACAAGGATGCACTGAAATTCTCCGTAAATTGCAGAGCATTCACAGTTTTTAATATTATATCCATATACACAGTTTTGACTGAAATTGGATTCGTTATAAAGTCCTACATTTTGCAATCCCTTTATGGAAATTCCGTCGATACAGTTTGGATTCACTTGCTTGCTCTTCTCATCCCGGCATACTGCATTGTTATAGCTTTTGGGTTAAAAATCGTCTACAATCCAAACAGCCTTTCTGACTTTATCAACGAATTGGCAAAATTTGAAAATATACATTTGGAAAACGCTGTGTATTCGTGGAAGCTTAAAGTGAAGCAGAGATATATGACAAGACTCGCAATGTTAGCTACAAAAATCGTTTCTTTTACTAGTCTTTATGGAGCATTTCCTTGCGTAATGTTGTCCTCTTTGATAATAGAAAAAGTGCCCATGAATATGACCTTTTACTACCCGTCTAGTCTTATATTTTTCTTGACTCCCGGGTGGATGAGGAAGATCTGGATCTGTCTCTGGAATTTGGGGTTTGGCATCCGGCACTCGAGGTTTGGTGTATATTTATTTATCAACTAATAATTGGTTGCTCTGGCATAGCCATTGCTACGCTCTACTTTGAAAAGAAATGTGAAAGAGAACTTGATAGCAGCTTTCTCCTCTACAAACAGATTCAGATCATTTCAATCCTAATAAATAAGCTACAACCAATCCTGCTTTTTATGTTGGCTATTGCCATGATTAATATGCAGGTTACGTCAGGCAAATTGCTGTTAGCTACGGATGGAAGCGAAATAGTTAATTGGTGTATAAAATTATTCTGCGGTTTTTCATGGTTGAATGGGTTCATTGGGCTCTTCTTTGTATTCATATTTTGCGCTGATTTTCACGACACGTCTGATCGGGTGCTTAGACAAATCGAGGTGAAAGTTGGAAAATTAAGGTCATACAAAGGAAAGGAATATAAACGGGTTGTAAGGTCTTTGCCTACTCTGAAAATGAAATTTGGAGCAACCAATTTCATAGATAAAATGACTCCAATTGTTTTTCAGCAGTTTACAATACTTCGATTAATTGATTGTCTTTTGCTTTCCAAATCTAGTAATAATACTTAATTTCGCACATGTTATGTAATATGTAATAATATTGCGCATAAATTTGTTATAATAAAATCATCTTAAGATAAGTTTTTTAATAATCATTGTAAATTCAAACATTATACATAACTAGTGAAACACTACAAACCATGCTGTATTTGCTAACTACTAAATTAATAAAGATAATCATTATGAATTTTGAAACATATAATGCAAGTTAAAAATGTATACCTTGTGCCTTAGTTATAAGTAGTATCTTCTTTAAATCTTTGCCCTGAGGAATGCAACCCTTCTCAATTAACAACTTAACCTTGGATTCTGCATGCAGATGTTGAATACACCGATTCTGATCCCAAATCTTAGCATAATGTAAGGCTGTTCTTCCAAATTTATCCTCACTTGTTATGTCAAACTTGTCCAGATTTATTACATATTTTATAACGTCAAGCGAACTATATTGTGCCACACGATGAAGTAAACTTAAACCATTTTTGTTTACATGTTCCAAATCCGCACCTCGATCAACTAACATTTTCACCTTTCTTAAACAATCTAAGCCTTCATATTGCAAAACAGAAAATAAAAGTGGCGTTTCTCCATCAATATTTGTACTATTTATATCAAATCTGTTCATTTTAAGCACATACCTTAGTACATCAGCAGATGCAAATTTTGAAGCAAAATTAAGCAAATTTGTCTCAAATTTATTTAAATGATCTAAATCTGCTCCCCGTTCTAATAATAATTTTAGCTTTGGTAAGCAATCAACATTGTTCAATCCAATTGTTGAAAGAAACAAAGGAGAGTTTCCATTTTTATCTTTACAATTTATATCAAACTTGTTAAAGCTTAGGATATAATCTAATGTTTCAACGTGAGCATGACATGCTGCAAAATTAAGTAAGTTTAGTTTTTCATTATTTACATGCTCCAAGTTTGCACCAAATTCTACTAGTAGTTTGAACTTTGACAAACTATCACTATGAATTTCTTCTACTAGAGAAAGAAACAAAGGCGTGTTCCCACGAATATTCACACAGTTTAAGTCAAACTTGTTCAAGCTTAGAATTAATTTCATTGTGTGAAATGATCTTTTGTAAGCTGCATCTAGCAACAAGTTTTCATAAACGTCATTTAAATTCAAAACGTTTTGTAACTTAATTGGTGAAAGATTTCTAATAGATTTTATTATGCCGTCCTCAACTTCAAGGCACGCAGCTCCTATTAGAAGGCACTGTAGTGGGTTTCCCAAGTCGTGCTTTTTGTTCGATTTTATATTCCTCACACATTGTCCGGTAAACGCTAATATTTTTAATTTGTCTTGTGATGTATGATTAATTAAATAAGATGCTATTAACTCTACCTGACCTGCTTCATTCAATGGGCTAATTGAGTAAGCTTCAGCGCTTAATGCGTCTATGACTTCATTCATACATTTTACACCCGCAGAAATCCACAACCTAATTGATCCAATTTCCGAAATGCATCTGAGCATTTTATAAGTCAGTTCCCTCTGATCATTTTGTACACCATCAATTCCATCAAAAAATAATTGTATTTTCACCTTTTCATTTTGCCTTATCTCTGTGTCTAGTACAAATTTTGCCAAGTCATTTTTGCAAGCAATATGCTGCAGTAAGAAAGAAATTTCTTCCAGCTTTGCAGAGCCGTTTACTAACCTGAATTTATCCAGTAGTGTCTTAAATTCTACATAGATTATTGTCTGTTTTGGATTTGCGGATTTTAATTTCACACCAACTTGAGCAAATAAAGTTGTTTTTCCCATAAACTGATCGCCGCATAAAATTATGGTTTTGTTTTCCATTTTCTCGGCAAAATGCTTTACGAATTTTTCTTCAGGAAGAATTCCTTCTTTCCCTTTAATTGTTCTGTTAACATAGTAAATGGGTGTAGAAGGAAATGTCGAGTTATACAAAGGTTCCTTCCCAATCATTAAATCCATAAGAATCATCCCATTTAGTCTTGATAAGACAACGCTGCTGTCAACTTCCGGAAGAATTTTCACAAGGTTATCGGTTATTTTCTTTTGAAATAAAATACTAATTTGATTAAAAGAAAGGGATGGATCTTTCTCAAATTGCTTGCATGGCAGATTAAATTCAAGTCGAATAGATTCTAAGTTGAGAAACTTGGATAAGATACCTTTAAAGTAAAAATGCCAAGTACCAAGCGCAGATAATTTATTTTACCTGAGCTTGAGTTTAATTCGTTAAGCTCCAAAGCCGCAATTAGCTTATCCAGCGTTGCTTGTGACCCATTCTCCGCAACCCATCTAATAAGAATTTCAACTATGGCATCTTCTAGACCATTTTTGTCCACCAATAAATCACTCTTAATTTTCTTAACTAGAAGAATAGGAAGCTCCAGGGAATATGCAAAGCTGGACCACTTTTCAAAAAATAACGGGAATGATGGGTCGAATCTTAGAATTCTAAATATCCTTTCAATTGTACAGGCTTCACCTTCATATCAAAAGTAATGTTTGATTTTAAGGTTATTTATTAATTTTTAAAAAGTTACTTACGTCCAACAATGATTCTACTAGCCATCTTTAAACCTTTAAACCCGTCTTTATTAAGTTCAAATTTCACGTCTAGCAAAAGTCATACGAGGTCAAGTAACCAACAGCAGCACGGAATTATTGTATGATTCACTAAAGACCATCATGATGACAATGACCAGAAGTCTAATTGCTTAATAGCAAAAGCAGTTGATAATGATAACAAATCTGTGCAAGCATAGTCATTTATACATAAGTCATATCAGAAAAACATGCATAAGTTATAACTTACAATGCAACTACTGGAATATATTTAAATAGTGCGAGATTACACCATTTTTTATTGGCAACATGTTTTTATCTTTCGGGCTTAGATAGCATTGATTACCTTTGATATAGATAAAAAATTAAGTGGCTTAGAATTATTAAATTGCCGAAATTTTAAGTGATTCTCACATCAAGTGATATTTATAAATTACTCAACTGTGTTAGAACTATATAGAAATTCCACAAATTTATAATTTATGCTATGAATTTCTAACAGCGTATACAGTTAAGATTTGACCATACAAAGACATGCGTCTCTACAATTTGTTTGAAATCCCAAATCATTTACTATTGACAATCACATAAGATATCGCTTGGTCGTGAGTAAAACTCTCATCGTTCCTTTCACCACTCCTCTACAAAAAGTAAATACTGATGTCCTCCTCATTACAAAATACTTCTTATAATTAATCACTATCGGACTACTGCTCTTTACAAATTTTTTCATAAATTTCTTATTAGCTCCTCCCCAATCCTCATTCTTCCAAGAAGTGAGCAATCTCCCCCCTGCCAAAAATACTATCCGCCCTACCTCCAACAACAAAATCCATATCACAAACAGCACAGCATTCGTAAATAGCAGCAAAACACAAGTTAGCAAATGCAAATTAATCCAATACTTCAAAATTATAGCTGATATAAAAATATTTGCGCCCATTATCAACCCATAATAAATTATAAATGCTGCTCCAAAAGCTTCCATTGTTCCAAAATGAAGGATTTGAAGGGATCTGTAAACGTGGCAGATATTTTCGACATTGAAATAACGTATGTATGAAGCGTAATTTCTGGTCCCTTCTAATAGTAAGCTCCTTAGAAATTAAAAGGATGACAAATAGAAGATAAGGGGCTGCATAAATAATCATCAACATATCAATTGTGGCAACAGCCATTATTTGGTACAAGTGGAGAAGAATAGTTAAGTAAATTAGCCACGGAAAGCCTGGCGGAATTAGGGCTCCAAGGAATAAAGATCCTCTTGGATCATAAAGGAGGAACCCGAGCGCAAGAGTTAATACAAAAATAACTCCAAAATTAAGAAATAATATAAATAAATCAAGAAATAAGCCAATCTTTTGATTTTTGAAGGAAGGAAAATGGCCAGCTGTAATTAAAATATATTAAAAAAAATAATTTCCAACATTTAGTTAATCATTTTACCTTGAAGGTAGCGATGAAATATAATAAACTGATTCCAGGCGATGCTCGCCCTCTCAGAAAAGAACAACCCAACTGATGTAGTTATGGCTATAAGGATTATCATTGTTGAGAGGGTGAAAGTAAGGAGAAAGCTTTCAATATCTTGATTCCGATAGTGACGAAGGTTTATAAGGAAAATTCCAATGAGCCAACTCATGTACGAGACGAAGAGGAACCATTTTTGGAATACGAATGTATTTGTAGATTTTAAAGATAATTTATGCTTAACTGGGTCAAAAGTGATATTACAGGCTCCGAGGGAGAAGGAAGAGTTAAGGAGGAAATTCATAATTCTAAAATATCTTGAGCTAAGCATTGTTACTATTTTAAAAGTTGATAATTTAAATGCAAACGACTATCAAGCTTCAGAATGGAGTTACCAGATGGATAATTTGAATTCAACTAGTTTTCTAATGGTACAAGTTTTACTTTGAAAAATGCAAAACAAATTAATAAGTAATGATTTGAAACTCATAAATTATTTCTTTAATTCGATTTTATCAGATGAAAGTAGTTTTCAATTGTTTTTATTATAACATTTTGAGTCGTCCACGTAGAGAAGAAATCACTAATTTTATTTTATTGATTTTTAATGCGGTGACGTCACCTACACGTGTACTGTAAGGGACATGACCATATTAACCAAGCGCAGAAAATTCTGCTTAATTCTACCATATGCAAAGCTTTTAAATCATTTTTATCACGGTTCCCTTATAATCCGAAACATTAACGGCAACTACTTAATGTAGCGCTTGATAGTGAGTAATACTTTCATCGTTCCTTTCATCACTCCCTTGCAAAAAGTAAAGACTGATGTTCTTCTCATCACAAAATATTTTTTATAATTAAGTACGATTGGACTACTTCCCTTGACAAACTTTTTCATATATTTTCCATCAGCTATTCCCCACCTTGTATTTTTCCATGAAGTAAGCAACCTTCTTCCCCCCAAAAACATTATTCGGCCCACCTCTAACAACAAAAACCATATCACAAACAATCCAACATTTGTAACCAGCAACAAAGCACTCGTTAACAAATGCAGATTGCTCCAATATTTTGAAATGATAGCCGACATAAAAATATTTGTTCCCATTATCAACCCATAATAAATTATAAGCGCTGCTCCAAAACTTTCCAATGTTCCAAAATGCAAAACTTGTAGGGATCTGTAAACATGGCAGATATTTTTGCACTGAGGCTTTCTAAAGAGTAATCTTTTCTCATTTTTAATAACGAGTTCTTTGGAAATTAAGAGAATGACGAAAAGAAGGTAAGACGCTGAATAAATAATTATAATCATGTCGATTGTGGCAACAGCAAACATTTGGTATAAGTGGAGAAGAATCGTTAAGTACATCAACCAAGTAAATCCTGGCGGAATTAAACCGCCAAGACTTACAGTGCCTCTTGGGTCATAAATGAGAAGTCCAAACGCGAGAATAAATACAAACATAATTCCAAAATTGAGAAAAACAATAAATATTTCAAGAAATAGACTAATTTTCTGATTGTGGAAGGAGGGAAAATGGCGATCTGCAATAAAAGATTATTTAAATAATTTTACAGTTAATTTTAATACTGAATTAAAGATTTTACTTTGGAGAAAGCGATGAAATATAGGAGTTTTGTAGATTGTAGATTGTAGGTTTGGGAAACCCACTCCGGGGACGTTACACCCATTCCTATTCATATAATAAATTGATTCCAAGCGATGCTTGCTCTTTCAGAGAAAAACAAACCAACTGATGTTGTTATTGCTATAATGATTATTATTGTTGAGAGGGTGAAAGTGATGAGAAAGCTGTCAAAATCTTGATTCTGATAGTGGCAAAGGTTTATAAAGAAAACTCCAATGAGCCAAATCATGTAAGAGCTGAAGAGTAACCATTTTTGAAAGACGAAGGTATACGTAGATTCTATGGACAATTTGAGATAATTTCGGTCTAACTTTATATTACAGGCTCCAATGGTGTAAGCGAAGTTGAGGAGAAAGTTCATCATTTTAAAATATCTTGAGCTAAGCATTATTGCCGCTTAAAGAACTAATAATAAATTATTGATAAAATTAAAACGGCTATAAATTTTAAGAAATACCACGCACTTCATTTGAAGTCAACTGTCATTTTTTCTAAGAGGACGAACATCTTATTCTTGAAAAACGAAAATCAATAATTTATTGATTTGAAACTACATTAATTATTAAATGTCATTCGATTTTGTAAATACATTTGAAGGTTTGTCATTTATTTTTTCATGAACTGTTTTTTTTTAATAGTTTTTTTATTTGAAGAGAAAATCGTTTATTCTCTCCGATTGATTTTTAATGCGCCAGCGTAACCTGCACATGTTCCTAAAGGTATATGGTTATATAAACTTTGCTAAATTTTCCTAAATTTGAAAAATACGAACTCAGCAGAAAATGCCACCAATGTAAAAATATTTCCAATAATATATAATTTAAATATGAATTGATAAACTTCAGACGGTATCATTGCAAACAAGCTTTTGATCGCATTTTTTCTAGCTCTCGAGCAACCTTTATAACAACACAGGTACATTCTTAAGAGCAGAGAAAATTGCTTGCGATTATTTCTACTTTCTTCAGCATTTTTATATTCTAGTTTACGCATTCCTGAATGAGCAAAATCATTTTATACAGTTTCCCACCTCCCCAGAAGTCCAGATTCGTAAACTTTCGCTAATTTTGATGCACAAAATTGTTTGAAAAAATTACTTTCAAGTTTCCAAAATTCAGGGCGATAAATTGAAGGCAATTGATAAATCCTTGATGAATAATATTTACTAAGTGTTTGCCAATATCTCCTTTCTTGCTTAAGTTTAGACTCCAAATCGATTTAGACATATCTGTATGGAATTGAAGCATTCTTTTGCCTTTCAATTGGGCTAAATCTGAGTGTAACTGTCAAATTCGAAGCTGTCGAAGGGTTTCAATGATTGAAATTCAATCTCCTGAAGAACTTTTTGAGCTAGTCACAAATTCAGTTCCATAGAAAGCTTTTAACGCAAATAAAATTCGGAATATTAGCATTTTGAACAACAAGCTTGCATTTAAAACAAGTTCCGATTTTATTAAATAAACTTTTGTTTGCTCAGAAGGTTTTACCAAATCTGTTTTAAACGTTTTCCTTTTTAATCTACCTGTTATATTATAAAACATATTTGGCATGAAACTCAATTTATAAAAGCATAGACATTTATAGGCTATTCTGCGTGACAGATTTGCAAACATTTGCTGACGTGTCTATTTTATGTCCTACGCCTTCATGTGTAATCAAGTCGATCATCAATTGTATTTTTAGAGTAAAAATTGAATTGCTATTTTGTCTACTTGTTTAGACAACCTCAATCAATTTGGAGTATTATGTTGGACATTTAGCGCAATATAAGATAAGTGGATAATAAAACTTATTTTATAAATTTAATAAAAAATAAACTAATGTTTAGATTTTGACATGGTAATTAAATAAGAAATAATTATTTTAAGGCCTTGTTGTGTTTAAATCTTAATCTTAAGAATATTACGAAGATCTTTATGTTCATCTGAAGCTGGTTATTTCAAAACCAGTCACGATCATATTGCATTATTTAGTTCATAAGAATCAATATTGAAAGAGCGTGCAGATGACAAGATTATTTCCTAAAAACAAAGTGATAGTCGAGTCTGTCGTTTACAATTTAATTTCAGACATTGTATGATGTTTAGATAATAGTATTACGGACAAACAAAAGCGGTTAGAAAGGTTAGCCAGTGACGACTTTCCAGCAGAGACCAATATTAAAAACAATGCTCACATCAGGTTTCCTCATAATTTGCAGTCTGCGCCAGTTTCAATAAGTATTTAAGATGATAACTGAGCTTGGCTTTCTCCAGGAATTTAACTTAATTTGTGGATCAATTTTCAACTGGAAGAGAATCAGGGGCGTTCACTGCAATTGGGATGAAGCGATCTCAAAAGTCAGCATAGATCGTAGGGCTTTTATAATAGCCACTTTCATATCATTATACACAGTTTTAACGGAAATTGGATTCGTTTTCAATGCCATAATCTCAAAGAAAATTTATGGCACTCCTATCGACTCAACATGGCTTTATCTGCTCAGCTTTCACATCACAAACCTTTCAACCGTTGTCGTCTTTACGTTCAAAGTATCTCATAATCCAAATTATTTTACAGATTCCTTGAACGAATTGGTAAAATTTGAAGTAAACCATCTAAAGAATGTCGATAATTCATGGAAGCTTAAAATGAAGCGGAGAAACATGACAAAATTGGCAAGTGTAGCACTAAAGATTACACGCATGACAGTATTGTATGGGTTGTTAGCATCGATATTGCTAGTTTGTCTGATAATGGAAAACGTTCCTATGAACCAGCTACACTATTTTCCATCAAGCTTGGCACTTTCTCTCGCATACAATTGGATTTTAAGAAAAATTATTACGTTGCTTTGGAATTTCATGATTTGGCAAACACTAGTTGAAGTCTACTGCATTTTCATAAATCAATTAACAGCAGGATGTACAAGCCTTGTGATTGGTACGCTCTACATTCAATTAAAATCTGAAAAAGATATGAACGCCAGCCTAAACCTCTACAAACAGATCCAGATCATTTCAATGCTAATGAATAAATTGCAGCCAACTCTCCTTTTTATGCTCGCCATTGCAATGATGGCTACGCAAATTGCAAGCGGATCTTTACTACTTGCAAAGAATGGCGCAATAATCAACGTGTGGATCAAGCTCTTCTGCTGCATTTGCGTTCTTAATGGAATAGTTGGATTGCTTTTCGTCTTCACATTTTGCGCAGACGTTTATGATACTTCAGATAAATTACGGAAAAGGCTCAGAGTAAACGTTGGATTAATGAGGTCATTGAAAGGAAAGGGATATAAGAGGGTTGTGAGATCTTTACCAGCTCTGAAGATGAAATTTGGAGGAACAAACTTTATTGATAAAATGACCCCAGTCGTATTCCAACAGTTTACAATACTTAGATTTATTGAGAGACTTTTACTTTCCAAGCCTATTCGAAAATATTAATTTTCAATGTGTATATCTGGTTTATTTATGATTTAAGTATTTTCGTGTCATATTTTAGATATCAATAATTAAGGCTCACATAAATTTTAACTTTACTATTAAATAAATAGCATTTAGTTATGTTTTTAGAAGACATTTTTCTCAGTAGTAAAAATAAAATATAAAATTGAGAATTTAAGGGGCTGTAGATAACTTAATAAATATAATCAATAGTCGCCGCTGGAAAGTTTTCATTACTGATTTTGCAGTAGTACAGCCTAGTTTTAGTAAAAGTTGTAAGCTTGGAAATATCCATAATTTGTTCTTCTTTTAAATTAAAAGTTTTAATACGTGTGCTAGTTTCTCTTTCCAGTTTGATTACTACCGTAAATAACACCTCAGATATCATAGTAGACACTAATTAAGTTATTGCCTTTTTTCGCCTTTTCAATGTATTTTATTTTCCTTCTAGATACCTCGTAGAATATTAAAGCAATTAAACCATTGTCTTAAATCACAATTACTCGAATTAAATAAAGCCTTTATTTTTCTTATAAATTTTCATAGCGCAATACCTGTCTTAAAATGATCAACGAATTAGGTTTCCTTCAAGAGTTCAACCTAATCTGCGGGTCTTTCTCAATTTGGAAAAAAGTAAAAGGAATTCACTGGAATTGGAATGAGAAAAATTTAAAATTGAATATTAACCACAGATCATTTTTATTAGCCGCTATTACATTTTTGTACTCATATTCGTATTCGTACTGAAGTATTTATTTGTCATAAATTCACACCTAATAATTAGTTGATAATACATTATATAAAAATAAATATAAGGTTATGAGATCTTTCGAGGCACAAACTTTATTGATAAAATGGCTCCTGTTGTTTTTCAGTAGTTTACAATACTACGATTTATTGAAAAACTTTTGTTGTCCAATCCTAGTCGTAAATATTAATTTATTTAGTGTGTAGGAAATACAGGGAAGAATTTTAATATGCTACAATTACGAAAATAAGCCAGTCTTGTGAAGAAAGAAAAACTAGGTTTTGTAAAAAAAGACAAAATCAATAACTCTAACTCGAAGTCTAGAAAGTTAATTTTTTATAGCTTTAAACATTTAATTCGGCCAATTAAATTGGCTCATGTATGAAAACCTGATAGCGCTAATCTCATAGACAGTATCAACACTGACGTTGAGAAATTTAAAGTATGAATATTTATAAATATTCATTATTCTTCCTTTTCTACATACCTTCATAAGCGTGCTTGTTCCTCTTCCTTGTTTATTTCAATTGACTCCACAGACAACCGATCCTTCCTTGTTGCCTTTTCATTACACTTCATTTTGTTTTTTTACCTCGCATTCGATACTTTCCTACAAATCTTCTCTCTTTCCTACTCAAATAAATTTTCTTTACTCCGAAAATGATAAACGAATTAGGCTTTCTTCAAGAGTTCAACCTACTTTGTGGGTCGCATTCAACGTGGATGAAGATCAAAGGGGTTTACTGCAGTTAGGACGATAAAACTTTAAAATTCAATATAAACCACAGGTCCTTCTTAGCAGCCGCTGTCACATTCCTGTATATAGTTTCAACCCAAACAGGTGCAGTTATTGGCTCATTTGTTAACAACAAACTGTATGGAATTCCTCTCGACATAGTTAGGCTTTACCTCCTGAGCTTTCACATACCCAACTTTTTAATCGCAGTAGTTTTTACTTTTAAGGTCTCTAAACCAGATAATCTTTCTGATTTCATTCAAGAATTGGCCAAATTTGAGAAGGTCGAGTTAGAAAATGCAGGAATGTTATGGAAGGCGAAGATAAAGCGGAGCAATATGCCGCAGCTTGCAAGCATTGCACTTAAGATGACTAGGCTGACAGCCTTGAATGTGCTGTTTCCGTTAGTAATGATAGCCTGCATTGTAATTGAGAATCTGCCAAAGAACTTATTAAATTACTGGCCCTCAAGCTTAATACTTGATTCCGTTTCGTGTTGGATTTCAAAGAAAATCATTACGATTGTTTGGAACTTTTGTATTTGGCAAATTACTTTTGAAGTTTACTGTATCTTTATAGATCAACTAATAGCAGGCTGCACTGGATTTGTTATAGCTATATTGTACATTGAATTGAAATCCGAGCGAGAAATTAAGTCCAGTTTCCTACTTTACAAGCAGACTCAGATAATCTCAATTTTAATGGACAAATTAGAACCTACTCTTTTATTTCTTTTGGCTATTTCAACGATGAGTATGCAAATCGCAGCTGGTTCTTTATTATTTATGGAAGACGTAAATATCTGGATTCAGATTTTCTCCCTTATTTGTTGTGTGAACGGAATAGTTGGATTACTTTTTGTATTCACATTTTGCGCAAACGTTTATGATAAATCCGATCAAGCACTGAAAAAGCTCCGAGTGACGGTGGGATTAATGAGGTCATGCAAGGCGAAGGAATACATACGGATTGTAAAGTCCCTTCTTCCCCTAAAGATGGAATTTGGAGGTACAAATTTCATTGATAAAATGACCCCAGTCGTATTCCAGGAGTTTGCAGTACTTAGATTTATTGATAGCCTTTTGCTCTGTAAGTCAAGCGAGTAGTTAATAATTATTCATGCTAAAGTAAACATCAATTAATTTAACACAATTAATTACATAATAATTGCTTTATCTAGATGTCATAGTGATAATGTCAGAATCGCAAAAAATTGCTGTAACCTTTAGTTTTTGGTACTCGTAATCGTAATGAAATAGTCATTAGTACATATATACTTATTATTTTTTGTGATTAATGCAATTAGCCATGTGCTCAAAAGAATGATTGTGTTATTCTCAAGCTGTTACCTTTACCTAACACAACGTATATTTATGAAGGTAAATATTAATGCCTAATGTTATACTAATTTAGAAATAATAATCATAAGAAAAGACAAAGTAATTACCACTCACTGACCATTAATAAAAACGTGCTTGATTAACAATTGACGGGCTTCAATTCTTTTTAAAATTTGCTTGGAAGTATTTGCGGAAATGTTTTAAAAAATGGCGTGCTTCACGCTGGTTGAGCAATAATAAACTAATTAATTTTCAAATTTGTTAATAGGAAGGATCAATTATTTTCGCAAAAATAATTTGTTTACGACCCATCCAGCGCCAGCCCTTACATGGCGGGAATATGCAGAATTGCACAGGACTAATTCGGATTACTTAACACAAGACTTCTAGGATGCAATTCAAAAAGAGAATTTTCCCTGTTGGAACAACAATTCAAGTTATGACGCCATAACAAATCAGAGAATATCCACGGAATCCTTTTGACTCGACAAGAATTTAACGACCAGAATAAAATGGATTGATTAACAAAATAAATATCTATCATTCTAATTTTCGACCTGACATTAATTTATTTTACGTAAAATAAAAAATTGAATACTTAAACGGTCTGTTATGTCCATTACTTTATCTTAAAAATATTACTACGTGATACATGTTGATTCTCTATCTATCTAGCTAACAAGGGAACCGCCCGGAGTCGGTAAAGCACCCAGAGATATGGCATAGTGGACCTAAACCAGTTTTTTATGGTGATTCCAATGGTGCAATCATTTTTCTGCAAAACCCAAACCAGTGTCCAAAATTTGGAATTTTCCGTCCAAATATGTCCTATGCATTATAATGCAGTAAAATGGAAATTGTTTGAAATTCATAATTAGTATGTCGATTATATACAATTCGACCCTGCTGATTACGAATATGAAGTTAGTTTTTGAATTCGATCACATATGGGCGAAAAACTAAAACTTGCAACTTTACGATATTTTCCGATTTTCGGCCATATGTGATCGAATTCAAAAAATAACTTCATATTCATAATCAGCAGGGTCGAGTTGTATATAATCGACATATAAATTATGAATTTTAAATAATTTTTATTTTATTGCATTATAATGCATAGGGCATTTTCAGACCGAAAATTCCAAATTTGGGACACTGGCGTGCGTTCTGCAGAAAAATGATTACTTCGTTGGAATCACCGTAAAAAACTGGTTTAGGACCACTATGTCATATCTCTGGGTGCTTTCCCGACTCCGGGCGGTTCCCTTGTAAGAATCAGTCACATGCATAAAAGATTGCATTGATTCTAAATTGATTTCTTATTTTATTACCCATTTATAATATTGCTGACATAAGTTCTAATATTGCTGACATAATTTCTAATATTGCTGACACTATTACTAACATTGCTGACACTATTTCTAATATTGCTGACACTATTACTAATATTGCTGACAATATTTCAAATATTGCTGACACTATTTCTAATATTGCTGACACTATTTTTAATATTGCTGACACTATTTCTAATATTGCTGACACTTTTCTAATATTGCTGACACTATTTCTAATATTGCTGACACTACTTTTAA